>BQNB010132533.1:0-14330 GCA_026074375.1 Tanacetum coccineum
ATAGTTGTTGAAAAATACTTGATACGCCGTATCCAGCAAGGTCGATACGGCGTATTGGGCTGGATTCCTTGGAGTGCACCCTACGTTCGTAATAAATCTCTGATATCTTCCCAATTTACTTGATTTACTGTATCTTCGAATAGTTATCTTCATGGATACGGCGTAAGTAGACAGAGTGAATACGCCGTGTTGGGAATTGGTCAAACGCGTTTTCTTGTAAAGTCTTGGCGCAGATACGCCATATCTCTTTAGTTGGATACGGCATATTGGTGAAAATTCAGCAATGTTCAAATGTCTTTGTTTTAGCTCCAAATTATGCGCCTTTTAGCTCGTCTTCACAAAACGCTCCTGAATTACTGCATTTATCAACTTTAAAGCAATTAAGTACTAAATAATGCAATAATTATATAAAAGTAGGCAAAACAGATGGGATAAATGATATAATAAAGTGACGATATTTGATGTCATCAACAAGAAATTACGGTCTTTTTATGTAAAGTTAGGCATTGTTCATAAAACTTCAATCGCCTGAACGCCTCAACAAAATGGTGTTGTTGAATGCCGTAATCGTACACTAGTAGAGGCCGCTCGAACAATGCTTATCTTTTCGAAAGCACCAGAATTTTTATGGGCCGAAGCTATTGCTACTGCTTGCTTTACCTAGAATCGCTCTATTATACACACTCGATACAATAAAACTCCTTATGAGCTGATTCATGGCAGAAAACCTAATGTTTAATACTTTCATGTGTTTGGATCTCTTTGTTATCCAACAAATGATCGTGATGATCTTGGGAAGATGAAACCGAAGGCTGAAATTGGTATCTTTATTGGTTATTCTTTATTTTTTTTTTTTTTTTTTTTTTTTTTTTTTTTTTATTGAGTCATCATGAGATTTTGTAGTTACAACACACAAAATCAGTAGACTAAATGGAAAACAATCCATGTCAAGTTTGATGAACTCACAGCTATGGCTTCTGAATGCAACAATTTAGAACCCATAATAAACTACATAAATTTCACTAATTCATCAAAAGATTCATAATCAATACCTTCCAAATTTGACTTGGATAATTTGTTTGGTCCTCTGTTTGAAGAATACTATTCAATGAGTTCACATGAAGTGTCTGATGATTCCGCTGCAAATACTACTGATAATAACCACACTTCTTCATCCTCATCAATCATTGTTGATCAAGATGATGCTCCTCCAGTCGTATCTTCGTCAGACGAACAAATTGCTAATGCACCAAACTCTCCAGTCATGAATGAAGTTGCCGATGAATTCGTTCAAGAAGATGTTGCAGATTTTGATGGATACATGTTTCATGATGCACCACAAACTCCTGAATTTGAAGTTGCTGAGTCCTCTTCCACATATCAGGATCCATCAAATATGCATCAATTTCACCAACAACATCGCTCAACTGATAGATGGACTAAGAATCATCCACTCGAACAAGTGATTGGTGATCCCTCAAAGCCGGTAATAACAAGAAAATGCTTACAAACTGATGCAGAAGTTTGCATGTATGCACTCACTATCAGTACAATCGAACCAAAGAATATCAAGGAAGCTATGCTTGATCACAGCTGGATTGAATCCATGCAAGATGAGCTAAACCAGTTTAAACGCCTTGATGTTTGGGAGCTTGTTGAATGTCCTGTTGGTAGAAACATAATCGCAGTAAAATGGATTTGGAAAAATAAGACTGATGCTGAAAACACGGTTATTCAGAACAAGTCTTGTTTGGTTGCCAAAGGATATCGTCAAGAAGAGGGAATAGATTTCGAGGAGTCGTTTGCACCAGTTGCTAGACTTGAAGCTGTCAGAATTTTTGTGGCTTATGCGGCACACAAGAACTTTCCTATTTTTCAGATGGATGTTAAAACAGTATTCCTGAACGGACCACTAAAAGAGGAAGTTTTTGTTCGCCAACCAGATGGTTTTGTAGACCCAGAGTTTCCCAATCACGTGTATCATCTTAAAAAAGCTCTATATGGTCTCAAACAAGCCCTGATAGCCTGGTATGACAAGATTTCCTTGTTTCTAATCGAACACCATTTCACAAAAGGTATTGTTGATCCGACATTGTTCACAAGGAGACACGGGGATGACATTTTTTTAGTTCAAATCTATGTCGATGACATAATTTTTGGGTCAACTAAACTAGTTTTTACAAAAAGATTTGAAAACTCATGAAAGATAATTTTGAAATTTCAATGATTGGCGAAATGAAGTTCTTTCTCGAACTTCGGGTTCATCAATCTCCCCGGGGAATCTTTATATGCCAATCACAATATACTATGGATATTCTTAAGAAACACGGGATGGAAAAATGTGATACCGTAAGTACACCAATGGCTACTACTAAACTTGATGTAGATTTACAGGGTACCCCAGTAGACCAAACTAAGTATCGTAGTATGATTGGAGGACTTGTGTATCTAACTGCTAGTCGACCAGACATTGACTATGCGACATTTATATGTGCGCGTTATCACGCACGCCCGACTGATAAACACCTCAAATAGGTCAAAAGGATCTTTCGATATCTTAGAAAAACCATTAATATGGGTCTATGGTATTCGAAGGATTCTGAGTTTAAACTAATTTCCTATGCAGATGCCGACCATACAGGGTGTAATGATGATTGTAAAAGCATATCGGGAGGCATTCAGTTTCTGGGAGATAAGTTAGTCAGCTGGTCGTCCAAAAAGCAAGATTGTACAGCTATGTCATCTGCGGGGATGCGATACGTTATCCTTGTCTGCATGTTGTGCTCTGTCAATAGGTGAGACATATATTGCTGGACTATTGATTTTTGTCAACAGATTCGATATACTGTGACTCAAAAGTGAATTGCCATATCTTGCAACCGGTACAAATTCAAGAACAAAGCACATTACTTTCCGTTATCATTTTTCAAAAGAGCATTGAGAAAGGTATAATTAATTTATACTTTGTCGGACGAAATACTAATGCTGAATCTATTAAAATTCCTTCCAAAAAAAAAAGGTTTGAGTTTTTAGTTCCACAAGAGTGGTATGCGTTGTATGATACCACTTCAGTTGGAACGTCTCGCAAAGTTGTCTTCTTGAAACTAAGATCATACATCAAAAACAGGTTTGAGTTTTTAGTTCACAAGATTGGTATGCGATGTATGACTCCACTTCAGTTGGAACGTCTCGCAAAGTTGTCTTCTTGAAACTAAGATCATACATCAAAAACATTTGTAAATACATTTAAAAAACAAAATTAAAAATTGAAAAATTAAAAATTTAAAAATATTAAAAAAAAATTAAACAAAATATTTTTTAATTTAAGGATACAAACACATATCTTCTCCGTTCAAATCAGTCTCATGATACTTCATTTCTAAAAACGTGGTTCTTTAAATGCAAATTTGTGTATCATGAACTGAGGGGGAGTAAATCATTCTAAAATGATCTTTCACTGTAAAAATATGTGTTTTGTATTCAAAATCCATTCAAAAACAAAAGATTTCTTCATTAATCATTAAGTTTTGAAATTTTCAAGTGTGCAAAATTACAAGAATTAACAATCTCTTGAATGAGTTCTTTAATTAGACATTTATTCGAGGGGGAGTTATGAAATTTCTTGAAATTTTTCAAAATCTTCTCATAACAGAATGTTCAAAACTGCAAAATTAACTATCGCTCGACAAGTTCTTTAATTAGATATCTTGTTGAGGGGGAGTTATAAAATTTTTCAGGAAAAATCATCATCAGAAAATGAAATTGTGTGCTTAAAAGCAAAAATAACTTCATTTCGAACAAACTTTGTAAGAAAGGATATTTCAAAAGTGGATAACTGTTCGAGGGGGAGTTATGAAATTTTTCAGTAAAAACAGGAACTTAATTGGAGTACAATTAATCAAAAGATTATTTTTGTAAAAGTGGTCTAAACTCCAAGGGGGGAGGTGAGGGGGCTATGAAAATTCTGAATAAAAAGGGGATACGAAAGTAATTTTTGGAATCAAAAGGTGAAAAATGCAAAAAGAACTTTCGTATGGATGTTTGTTGTTTACGAAAGAATCTCAAGGGACTGAAAATAACAAAGTTGAAAAGTAGCTTTCGTAGGGTTTAAAATGCTTACGTAAGAAACTTGAGGGACTAAAACTGTCAAAGTTCAAAAGTGTCTTTCGTAGGGTTTGAATAGCATACGTAAGGAACTTAAGGGACTAAACTTGCCAAAATGTAAAAGTTATTTTCTGAGATATAAAAGGCACAGTGACATACGAAACTGTTTCACTTTTGTAAAATCAATAAAGTTAGGTTTCGTAAACTCTCTCAGTCATTTGAGCTTTCGTGTCAAAGAACTTTCGATCCAAATCGATTTGTTGAACTCTTGTGCTAGAAAACGTAAGAATCGAGTCCTTTTTGTAATCTTTTTGCTATTAATTGTTGTTTTTAATTGATTACATAGGTTTCGGACAAATCTAGGGTTTCGTAAATTTGAAAGGTGTTTAGAAAATGAAATTGATTGAGGCGAAATGCTAATATGTGATTAATAACTTGATTGGAATTGCTTGATCACTGAAAATATCACTTTATGAACTCTAATCATTGGTTTCGTAACAAAGACAGGTTTCGTAACTTTGAGTATTTGATTTTAGAACATAAAGCTTAAATGTTGGAAAATGATAAATAAGTTGTTTAAATAAGTTGGATCATTAAGCCTATCATTTTTGGAAAAATCAAAGTTTACGAAAGTAAAATGTTCACAAATTTTGGTTTCGTGAACAGTAATGGGCTAATGGGTTTCGTAAATGATATTTTAGGCCTAATGATGGGTTTCGTAAGGATTAATGAGCTAAAATTTGGGGTTTCGTACAAAGAAAAAATGGAATAAAATTGTTTTATCATAATCTCAAAAGGGGTTTCAATGTTAAATAAAAAGGCATCTTATGAAAACAAATGATAAATTTTGTTTCTCATATTTTATATTGATAAATGGATCAAATGGTGTAACCGTTTCCTGAATTTAACAGGATGAGGAGCGAGCAATCAACTGACCATCCAGATATCGTATATAAGATCATGTTTTGTTTAACAAAAAATTTTCAGTCAAAAGTGATCAATGATTTCAAATTATAAGAAGGAACATATGATGGAAATGCAAAAAGTGAGCTCCAACTGTCTGTGATCATAAAGTTTCTCATGTCTCATAAAAGAGAAGTTCAAAAGTTTTGAAAAGATTGTTTCAAAAACCGTTCAAAATATGGTTTGTAACTATCTGTTGAACAATTATTGGGTAAATGGTCTAAGTCATGTCCGGTTTCGGCCGTTTTCTGCAATGAACAGAATGAGGAGTGAGTGGCTTAGTGACCATCCAATTGTTGTTTCATTAGATTGGTTATTTAAATCATTGATTTCAAAAACATCTTTAAAATTTTTGTGCTTGGAAAAGTTATCTCAATTTTAAAAATCAAAAGGCTGCATTTTTGTGTCAAGAAAATGGTACTCTTTTACAAAAAGTCTTTGAGAATATGAAGTTATGCTTTTGGATTTCTTAAAATTGAATTTTTGCCAAATTGGTCTTTTCTAAATCAAAGCATTTCTTCATTATTCTTTAAAGAGTATCATTTCACAAAAAAAACTTTTTGGTGAGGAAAAACAAACAGAAAGAGAGATAAAATCCATACGCGAAAAAGCAAATCAAAGTATGCTCGAAAAAGAATTGCCAGAGCATACAAACTGAGTTTAAAAGAATAAAGCGTATGGCATGTGCCCGAAAAAGCAAGAATAGGCACATGAGAAAGAAAATGATCAGAATATGCTCAAAAAGAAATGCCAGAGCATATAAAACAGACAGAGTGGAAAGAGACAAAACATGTCAAATATGTGCAAATTTTCAAACTATATCTCATCTCACTAATCATTTCATGTCATCATACAGTATTCCACATGGCTCAACACGTGATTCCAGCAGCTCAACTTGTTCCTCAATACAAACCAATCGGGAGATGCAACAATTATGCGGTGTTACAGAGTATTCTCGCTCTCCTGAATGCAAGATAGTTGGGCTGATACTACTTGATCATTGTCTCGCTAATGCATTAACTGCAACTACCGATGTCCCTGCTGTGTACCTACAACAGTTCTGGAGGACGATGAGCAAGGTACCAAATACTAAGGACATGATCAAATTCTTGCTGGATACTGAGCAGTTCATATATACTGTGAATATGTTCCGAGATACTCTCCAATTACCAGTGGAAACTCCTGAGAATCTATTTGTCGCACCAGCCAACATCCATACTATTGAAGTATTCATGAACAGCATTGGTTACCAAGGTAATGTTGACAAACTAAGTGCTTTCTTCACAAAGAATCTGGCTCAACCATGGCAGACTATGTTCAAAGTATTCAACCGCTGCTTAATAACAAGAACTTCTAGCCAAGATCAGACCAAGATCAACATTCTTCAGTTGTTTCATGCTGTAATCAATCGAACACATGTTGATTATGCTACTCTTCTTTGGTGGGATTTTATGAATAATATGTTTCAGAATAAGGAAGCTATTCAGTATCCTCGATTCACTAAATTGATTATTGTTGATCTGATGAAGAAATTTTCCAACATTCCTAAGAGGATTGAAGAGGATTATCATTCTATCAAGGATGATGTTCCATTGGTTAGTATGTATACAATGGGGAATGTCTTAGTTCGAGGGATGCTGATTCCAAATGCTTTCTTAACAGTAGAGATTCGAAAGACTAATGATTTTAAGGAGTATGAGACGGTGTTTATGAAGGTAGCTATTCTAATGAATCAACCGCAACTGGTTGTTTCTACCCAATGAACGAATAGCAATACACCTAGAGCCCATAGGTCGCCTATCATTTCTGCTAATCCTCTGGAGACGAAGAAGAGGAAGCAGACTGCTGGAGTTTTTAGTTCACCAAGGAAAATTATCAAGCAGAAGAAACAATCTACACCTTCTTACTAAATTAATTAAAGAAAACTAAAAGTTATTCTACAGGAAATCAGCATGTGAAAATGGGAATTTAAATTTACTGTGCGAACAAAGCTAGTTAACGGAATAAATTTCCAAAATACGGGATAAATAATGGTAATGAAAATCCTAAGACACTCTACGGGGATACGTTAATTTGGCTAAAATTACTTAACTAAAATAAATTAAACTAATAAACTAAATAAACAAGCAATTATAGCTACGGGAATTAAATCGCAATCTAAAAATAAAAAATAACAAAATAAAGTCATAAAATTAATTTTAAAATTTAAATAAATTAAAAATATTCTAACTTAAAGAAAATTTATAAGAATATTTCAATAATCGGAGTTAAAAAGCGAACTAAACGGTTAGAAAACGAAAAGCAAACTCGTAATACGAGCACGGAACTGAATTTAGGGCTAAAACTCACCCTACACTAATTTTAATAATTTTCTACAAAACTTTTTGATAAAGAAAAGTTTTTAAAAAAAGAAAAATAATTTTTTGTTAATTTTTTATTTTTTTATGATTTTTTAAATATTAATTACTAATTAAACGAAAGAAAATAAAAAAATAAAAAGAATATCTAAAAATTTAATATTTAAATCAGATTAAATAAAGAAAAAGTTTACCAAATACTAAAAATGTAATAATGCCCAAAAGTTTCTGTTTTGAATTTAAAAAGTATTAAACTAAATAGATTTTAACCTAAATTATATATTAATTAAAATTAAATAAAAAATAAACTATGGGTTAACCTAAGGGACTTACTGTGAAAGGACTGAAAGGGACTATTGAAAGTACAGCATAAAACTAACCACAGGGGCACGTCTAATAATGTTAACTATAAAAGAAGATAATTCACAATTGGTCCCTGAAGTGGACCCGATTAGCAAATCATGTCCTATGTGATTATTATCATAAAGTCATCAAAACAGGAAAGTTGTAAAGGACTTAATGGCAACATCTTTTTCATAATAAGCCACTATTTCTGGATATCCTCTAAATAAGCCTAGGATAATGAAGGCTTTTGGACTGACAGAAACTTAATAAGGCATTATAAGCTTATTTTGCTTTCTTTTTGTGATTTTAAGCTAGCAAATAAGCTAAAACTTTGGGGGAAAGATACTTAGGGAAAGGGGGGATTCCTAAATGAGTAGGTATCTAGTATACAGCATAAAAATAAGCTTAGTTATGAAAATAAGCATTATGGTGAAGTTTTTAAAAGAAAACAGAAAAGTACCAATTTTATATGGTAGAATAATAGCTAAGGCATAAATGGGGACGGAGTTAAGCTACAAAACTATGGGGACTTAAGGAACTACTAATAAGCTATTAATAAGAGCTAAAAGATCCTAAGGCTTAATACCTAAATAAGCTAGAAAAGTGGGCTGAGAATGGTGCTCAGCACCAGGGGAAATAAGGCAGTGAGGATAGGGTGTGTTTTTGGGCTTTTGCTAATACAGATCCTTCATGAGCTTTTTAGCTATAATTAAGTAAAACAGATATCAAATGGGGTCATCCATTGTGATTAATTTTCAAAAACTTTGGGGGTTTGGTCTAATTAATATGCTGATAATTGGCTTATTTATGGGGGTTTTCGTATATTTGCTATGCACATTTTCTTTTCTTATGCTTGGTCAAACCAAAAGGGACAGAACATGGTTGGAGTAAATGGTTAGAAACAACTCAAATAAGCACAACCAAGTGTGCTTAAGCTGTCTACACAGCTTGAGTACTTTAGGATCAATTTTGCTTATTCAAATTTTGACAAAGGACACAAGACTCTTAAAAATTTATTCTTACACTAAAAGCTGTGATTAAAAAGGCTTAATAAAGCACTTCAACACTCAGCAAAAAGTGGACTGAGTGACACTTGACCCATAACATATATCTCAGAATCACCTTTTTGACCATTATACCATATCACCCCTTATTTTCTATATATATCCTATAATTATATGTTTTTTTTTAAATAAAAAGAAAGCTTAAACTTATCTGCTTTTGAGTTATGTATAAACCATTTCAACATTTGTTTATACTAAATTACAGGTTTGAAAGGCCTAACATTGAACCTTCTACTTTTAACAGTTAATATCAAGGAATTTCAAAAGTAAATTTGCAATTTTTCATTAATATTAAGAGATTTACAAATAAAAACTGATGCTCTTAAAGTATAATTTTAATTAAAAGTTAATAAAAGAAAACTAGTAAAAAAGGTTGTTGGTTCGACATTGTGCTCCTTCAATTTATAGGAGCTCTCTCTCTTCATTTTTCTCATTCTTGTGTTTGTTGTGTGTGTACAAAGCCCAGCTAACATTCCTAGCCCTAGGATCACACTTGTGTTTCTTTCTTATCAATCTCAGCCATGGATGGTGCTTCGGGTTTGGGGAGATTGCCAAGGTGGCAACTTTTAGGGTTAGTGGGTGGTGGGAAGGGATTGGACTGGGTAGAGGAGGGGTTGGGTTTTAAGAGTTTGGGTGGATCTCGTTCGTTGGTGTGAGGATAAGGGTGTATGGCGCGGAGGAAATCTAGTTGTGGGTGTGAGCTGTTTTTTGTTAACAGCGGTTTAGAAAAAGTTGGAAATGAACTTAGAAGAACTCGGGTTTCATCTTCTTTTCAATTTATTGTATCCCTTCTTTCTAGGTTTAAACAAGTTTAAAGCTGCACACACACTTGGCCCCATCTGTATTTTATAGAAATGAGTTAAAACATGGCACTTCGAACACTTTATGCAAGTTTGGGGCACTTTCATTTTATAAGAGAAAAGGAGTTTGTAAAATAACAGTTCAGTCCCTCTTTTATTTTCTTCAAATTTTCTCTTTATAAACATTATTTTTAATAGGAATTTTAAGTACCTAATGTTTTTAAAAAACTGTTTTGGGCACTCCCTTTGGGTTTGGGTTCTTGATTGGGCAGTAATGGCTTTGGGTTATGTATTGGGCCCATATGGGTGTTTTGTGTTTTTTGCGCCCAATAAGGGTTTGTGGGCTTGTATTGGGCCCAACTTGAGTGTGTTTGGGTACCATAAGGGTCAGGCTTGTGTTAAAATTTTGTGGCTTTCTTAAGGCCCATTTAGAGTGGGTGGGTTTTGTGTGTACACTGGTGAGATTGGTTTATTAGGGGTAGGTGGGTCTTCAAAAGTCTTCAAAGTCTTGTCAATTGCACACAAAGGGGTAGTTGTCAATGATGAGGGCCCATTTTGGTCTTCACAGTCTTCTTTAATATATTTGGCTTTCACGGCCCTTAAGATGGGTTGAGTATTGCATCCCTTTGGTTTCTTCTATACGGCTCCGGTTTGGACTGTTAATTTTGTATGGTGTTGACTTATGACTTTGACTTTTTGGTTTTGTTTGTGTATTTGGCTTTGTACTTCACAGCTTTTCCATTCAGTGAAGGCGTTTTTCATTTTTTCTTTGTTTTCTGTCTTTTGGTGTGTTTTCCTTTTCCTGCACAACATCAAGTGTTAAACAAAATATATTTGGCAGTTTCTGTCTGGTTTTTTAGTCATTTGAGTCCGTTTTTAATGGAAAAAGGTATGTGTATTTAAGCACATACCAGAGACCGATGATTTTAAGGAGTATGAGACGGTGTTTATGAAGGTATTCATTCCAACCCTCAGTCAACCTTTGGTCAAAGTCACAACAAGACAAAAATCCCAAAGTTTACAAACAATCCTTCATAAATTACAAAATTACAAAAGAAAGTCCCCAAACCTAACACACCGTTATGCTTGTTAATTTCATAGTTTATCGGGGCGTCTATCTTCAGTATTTACTAAACTCAAAAGCCCCTTTACCAAGTCCGGGCCAAAATACATCCCTTATAACCCGGCCCAAGTCAACCCCGGGTCAAACAAAACACAAACACACTCTTACAGTAAAAAAAATAAGCGAGAAAGTTTGTTGTTACTGTTCACCCGTCTCCTTAGTTTAACCACAGGGATAAAATCAAAGGGCTTTTGCTAATTGAGAGCTTAAAAGGGTAATTCAAGTGTTAATGAGTGAGTTGGCAGGATAAAAACGTCACCAAGCAATACTATTGGTCAAGCCCACAAAGGGAATGCCACGGTGGATTGTGAGGAAACACAAGGGATGAGTAATTTACACTTGAGGTACACACAGAAGAAGCACAACATGTCACATCACGGATTGCCACGCTGGCAATCCGTGTGAAGCTAGATGTGATCCAACGTCCCAAATTAAGCATCAAATGATTGATATGATCTAAGGGCCAAAAGAGGAAGGAGCGTGTAACAACCAAGGAGCCTAGAAGATTCAGAAGATGACTATAAATAGCCTTCACTCTCACACACAAGAGAGACTAGTTTTTAGCTTTTAGATAGCTTAGTAGTTTTTAGCTTAGTAGAAAATAGCTTATGTAATTTTTCATTTCCATTTCCATTTCCAATTGTACTCTTAAATTTCACTTAATGTAATCAAATTTTAGTTAATGAAAAGCTTACTTAATCTCTCTTAAGTGTTTACTCTCAAATTCACTCTCTTACTGTCAATAAGCTCTCAATAAGCTCTAATGTTAAGCTACTGTTTCATAAGCTCACTTAAGCTCATTCTAGCTCTCACAAGTCTATAAGCTTGTGATTGAGCTTAATTAAGCCTTAATCATACTCAAAACTTTAAAATCAGCTTAAAAGTACCTTTGCTTATTTGGACTGTAACTTTTGGAAGATGAGTTTAAAAGGGAAGAACTCATATGGACTTATACTGGCTTATCTTAGGATAAGCCAGAGCTTGTAGATGCTCATTTGAGCTTTTGTAACCTTTGTTTTGCTAAGGTTTCCTGTAAGTTTTCTTTAATCTAAACTATCTTAAATTTCTAGCTTATGAATATGCTTGTTTGCTTATCAAATGCTTATTATGCTTTCTAGTTAGCTTATTTGTGCTTATTATCATCTTATATGTTTATTAGTCTTAATTGATCATCTATCTTTAGTTAATATAGCTTAGATCTTAGTTTTGCATTTTTCTGTCTTAAAAATCATTAAAAAACCAAAAATAGTTAGCATAGTTTGTAGATCTTAGTTTCTAGCTAATTTGATTGTTGAAATTACTTTTATCAAGCTTGTTATAAGCTAATAGTTATCTGGTATCTAAGTTTGATTCAATAGTTTTTAAGTTTCATAAGCTTAAGTTGAATCTGTCATGTATAAAGGGGTGTTTGGTTTAGTGAGATTTGACTCCTTAAAGTCAAAATGAGTTGTGCAATCTCTTTGAGTTAATTTCATTATCAATCAAAATCAGTAGTTAAGTGGTTTTCTCAAATTAGATGTCATAATCTAAAAAGTTTAAGCTCAAAACCTTTGTTCCTGCACCAGGGGATTTTTTTCCTTTTTACTTAGATTGTTAAAATTTGATCCAAGCCTTCCTAGGCTTGGATTTTGTTTGCTAGGTGTTCTTAGACACTCAATAGGAGTGTCTAGTGCAGGAGTAACCAATAAGGTCACCTGCATTGTTGTTTTGACTATTTGGCCAATTGCATCAGCAGTAGTAACAGCAGTTACTACTGCTGTCTTTTCAGCTTCATTTAAACTAGAGTTTGTAGGATTTAGAATCTAAAATTCAATTAGCTATTAGATTAGATATAGGTTAAAGTAGATTAAAGTTTGTTTTTCACATTTTAGCTTATTTCATAGGGTATTTAGCTTTTAAATTTCATAATAAAACCTTAAAAAGACCAAAAACAGTAGTAACTAATATTTAGCTTTTCAATTTAGTTTTCTAGCTTATAGGAGGTGTTTTTATGGTTTGGATTCATAGAATTCTAGTAGGTTGATAAGATTGCAAAAGCTCAGCTTCTGTTATAGCTTATTGAGCTTTTTAGCTTATTTAGATTTTGAGTTTTTAATGCTTATTTCTGAGTTAGCCTTTTAGATCATCAAATTAAGATAGCTTATAGTGTTCTTAGCTTAAGTAGCTTTTCAAAATTAGTTGCTATACATCATTAGCTTTCTAAGACAGATTTTGTTTTCAAATTTGAGCTTAAAATGAGTTGTGTGCAAGCTTATAAGTGAAAATTAGCTTTTTAGCCCTCAAAGGCTAACTTTCTGAAAACAGCTTCTTAAAAAGCTTTTTGAGAGCTTATTTTTGAGTTCCAGCTTATATTGCTTTTATTGAAGTTTCTTATCTTTAGGTGCTAAACAACTTTTCTTTTTTTATTGAAGTTTCCTACCTACTTTGTTGTTGTCGATTTCAAAGTTGGGAGATCCTTTCTAAGGACCGGTCGTGCTTTAATACATGTTTATGGAGAAGAAATAACCCTTCGGGTTGATAACGAATCTGTCACTTTTAATCTAGATCAAACCACGAGATACTCCTCTACAAATGACAAGTCGGTAAACCGAATTAACATCATTGATGCAGTTTGTGAGGAGTATGCTCTGGAATTTCTAGGATTTCCTAATTCTTCGGGTGGCAATCCCATCCCGACGTCTGAGTCGTTTACTTCCGAATTCATTTTGGAAGAAATTGAAGCTTATCTTAAGGATGATTCGATTTCACCGGAAATTGATCATGCCAATTGCAATCCGGAGGAAGATATTTGTTTGATTGAAAAATTGTTAAATAATGACCCGTTTCAACATCCTTCGATGGACCTTAAACAAAGTAAAGTGACTAAGTCAAAATCTTTAATTGAAGAGCCTCCGGAATTAGAATTAAAAGATTTGCCGTCTCACTTAGAATATACTTTCTTGGAAGAAAACTACAAGTTACCGGTTATTATTGCAAAAGGTTTAGAAAATGATGAAAAATATGCTCTTTTAAAAGTGCTCAAATCTCACAAAGGGGCCATTGCTTGGAAAATCACCGACATCAAGGGTATCGACCCTCGTTTTTGTACCCACAAATTATTGATGGAAGATGATTACAAACCTACGGTTCAAAGTCAAAGACGGGTTAACCCAAAAATTCATGAGGTAATCAAAAAAAGAGGTCCTAAAACTTCTTGATGCCGGAATGATTTACCCGATCTCTAACAGTCCATGGGTTAGTCTAGTGCATTGTGTTCCTAAGAAAGGTGGAATAACCGTCGTTGCTAATGAAGAGAATGAATTAATTTTGACACGTTTAGTTACCGGATGGAGAGTTTGTATCGACTATAGTAAATTAAATGAAGCGACTCGAAAAGATCATTTTCCATTACCGTTTATGGATCAGATGATAGAAAGATTAGCTGGGAATGAGTTCTATTGTTTTCTAGACGGATTTTCAGGGTATTTCCAAATACCAATAGATCCCCTATAGTTTTGATTCGTGCCTCTCCAATTTTGAAAATATGCTAAAACGGTGTGAAGACACAAATTTAGTTCTTAATTGGGAGAAGTGC
>BQNB010132534.1:0-18609 GCA_026074375.1 Tanacetum coccineum
AAAATAAGCCAATAAATATAAACCGAAACAAAATAAGCTAAACAAACACTTTTCCTTTCTTTTCTAGTTGGGCCGAACCAAACATAAACCCATTAAGCTCAATACAATCAAAATAAGCTTTCCCGAAAGTTTATTTACATAATCCGAACATAATAAGCCATAAGCTAACATTTTTATTACACGAAAATAACCACGATCACAAAACTATACTTTCCTTATATTTTCTTTCATTATTTTCGAGCAATAGGTATAACCTTTTAAGGTTTACGTAGTTTCAAAATCTTTATTTTTTGAAACAAGTTGTACAACTAGTAAGTATGCATTAAGATGATCATAAAAGTACAAGTTTTAAAAAGATTAAGAGACTTACAAAAAAAGAAGTGGTTTAGAAGGATGATTGATGACTAGAAACAACCCAAACGTTGCTTATAATTAACCCGAATACAAAAAGTATTAACCACGAACAATATCTTCAAAGGTTTTTGATCAAGATTGAGAAAATTATGAGTTTATGTGTGTGTTTGAGGTTTTTCAAACAAGAGAACAAAGAAAGAAGAGAGAAAGCTCAAAGTTTGTATGTGTGAATAATGAAAATGAGAATGAGATATACATGTGATATATAAGAACAAAATTCCACACACCAAGAGTGTGTTTGTGTGTGCGTCGGCTAGAATACAAGGGACCAAGGGGGGCCAATTTGATCTTCCAATAAGGTTCAAGGTGGACAAAAACTAGTCACATGGTGGCTTATATGTGTCTCATTGATTCAAAATTCAAAACGGCATCCCATGCATGCATGTGTGTGTATTCGGTTACAAGAAGACAAGGAGGGGGACCATTGTGGTCTCTACCATGCAAGAGTTAGTGGGTTTGAGACGAATTAATCTCCATGGTTCCTAACTTGCACATATTGATCAAATAAAACACGTAGCACGCGAATAACGAAAACGAGTAGCGGTATCACGGAAAATTATGAAATTTTAAATATCAATTAACTTCCCGGCTAAACAAAAAACTTAAACGAAACTTTAAAAATTCAAATTACTAAACGGAAATGGCTAAATTATTGAACGGAAATTTACGAGGTGTCACATCCTTTCCCCATTAAAAGATCCTTTTCCTTAAGGCTTATGACGTAGCATCTACCATAGGCGCATAAATTAGGAAAAGATGAGGGTACTTCTTTTGCATTTGATCTTCACGCTCCCAAGTGAACTCAAGACCTCTCCTAGAGTTCCAGCGTACCTTGACAATCGGAATACGGCTCTGCTTTAGACATTTGACCTCATGGTCCATGATCTCGATAGGTTCTTCGATGAAGTGAAATTTGTCGTCAACTTGGATTTCATCCAACGGTATAGCAAGAGGTTCGTCAGACATGAATTTCTTTAAATTTGAGATGTAAAACGTACTATGAACTGTACTCAACTGCTCTGGGAGTTCAAGTCGGTAGGCAACGGTTCCTAATTTAGTTATGATCTTAAAAGGTCCTATATAACGAGGGTTTGGCTTTCCCCGTTTGCCAAAATGTATCACCCTTTTCCATGGCGATACTTTCAACATGACCTTATCTCCTACTTGAAACTCAAGGGGTTTTCGTCTTACATCACCATAGCTCTTTGGACGATCACGGGCGGCTTGGATATAACTCTTAATTTGAACGATCTTCTCAGTTGTCTCGTGGATGGTCTCTGGGCCAATGAGCTGACTATCTCCAACTTTAGCCCAACAGATAGGTGATCAACACTTGGTCCTATACAACGCCTCAAATGGAGTAGCCTTAATGCTGGTATTGTAACTGTTGTTATATGAAAATTCCACCAATGGTAAGTGTCTATTCCAACCTTTTCCAAAGTCGAGTACACAGGCACGTAACATGTCCTCCAATGTTTGAATGGTTCTCTCACTCTGACCTTGGTCTGTGGATGGTAAGCTGTACACATATCCAATCGAGTACCTAGTTCCTTATTAAGAGACTTCCAAAAATGTGAAGTAAATCTCCTGTCACGATCAGAGATGATCGAAAATGGCACTCCATGCCTTAAGACTACTTCCTTCAAGTGCTGTCGTCAACTTTTCTAACGTGTCATCCTCTCTTATAGGCAAGAAATGAGCATACTTAGTGAGATGATCAACAATTACCCAAATCGTGTCTTGACCGGTTGCCTTCTTTGGTAATTTAGTCACAAAATCCATCGTTATATTCTCCCATTTCCATTGTGGGATTTCTGATTGAACCAACAAACCGGACGGCTTCTGATATTCTACCTTAACCTTGGCACACGTTAAGCACTTGCTGACATAGGTGGCAATTTCTGCTTTCATGTTGGGCCACCAATACAGCATTTTCAGGTCTTGGTACATCTTATCCAATCCAAGATGGATAGAATACTTTGACTTGTGAGACTCATGCATAATCAAAGCTCTCAGGTCACCAAAACGCAGAATCCAACTTTGATTGTTCAAACATAATGTTCCATCAGCATAAGGTTCTATCTTGTTAATCAAACCATACAGATCTTCGTTGATGAAGTTATCTTCTTTTCTGGCTTTTGATTGAGCACTCAGAATCTGCTTAGGAAGGTTCAAACTAATAGTCATAACTAAGTCCTGAACTCGTAGCGGATTGCTTCCCTCCTTTCGGCTCAGGGCATTAGCCACCATGTTCACCTTGCCTGGATGATATCGAATCTCACAGTTGTAGTTGCTCAAAAACTTTAACCATCGTCGTTGTCTCATGTTCAACTCCTTCTGATCGAGAATGTATTGTAAACTCTTGTCACCAGTGAACATGACACACTTCGTACCATACAGATAGTGTCTCCACATCTTTAAGGCAAACACTACTGCACCAAGCTCTAGGTCGTGTGTAGTATAGTTCTTCTCGTGAACCTTGAGTTGGCGGGATGCGTAAGCTATGACCTTCTCCTCTTGCATCAAAACCGCACTCAACCCTTTATGCGAAGTATCGCAGTATACCACGAAGTTCTCACTTCCCTCGGGTAAAGCCAAAATCGGCGCACTACATAATTTTTGTTTCAACAGCTGAAACGCAGCTTCTGCCTTTTCTCCCCAATCAAACTTCACGCTTTTCTGAGCCAACTTCGTCATAGGCCTAGCAATTTTTGAGAAACCTTCGATAAATCGTCGGTAGTAACCGACCAAACCTAAAAATTAACGAATCTCGGTTGGTGTCTTGGGTGACGCCCAATCCTTGATGGACTCAATCTTAGTTGGATCAACGTGAATGTCTTCACTATCAATCACGTGACCAAGAAATTATACCTTTGACAGCCAAAACTCACACTTTGAAAACTTAGCGTACAACTCCTCCTTCTTTAGTAACCTTAGAATTAACTTAAGGTGCCCTTCATGCTCCTTTCTGCTCTTGGAGTAGATCAAAATATCATCGATGAATACAATCACGAATCTATCTAGGTACGGTTTGCACACCTGATTCATCAAATCCATAAATACTATCGGTGCGTTGGTCAAGCCAAACGGCATTACTTGGAAATCGTAGTGACCATAGCGAGTGATATTCTCGTTTTTACACGTATCAAATAAACCCTCAGATATAATATATATATATATATATATTACATCAAATAAACCCTCAAATGTATAATATATAAAATAGAAAATACATATACATATACGTAAGCAAAGTATCATACAAATTATTCTTAGGAAAGAATAATAAGTAATCAACACGGGTATCGTTCTCCTCTGTGAGAGGTGAATAAAAATCTACGTTCAAGTTGTAAAAATCGAGCTTGATTGTCATTAAAGTTTTGGTTTTGGTTTCTAATCTATTAAAAGGGAAAGCATATAAAAGGGAAGCTAAACTAGAATTAAAGGCACAATTAAATTCTATCGACAATTAAAGCAATTAATAACTAAAATTTTAAATTTAAAGAAATCTACACTAATGTATTGAAAAAGGATAGAAAAAGAGACCGAATTGAAGAGCCGCAATTAAACGAATACCACCCGATTTATTTCGCTAAAACAAATAATCAAATTCGGTCTAGCTAAATAAACCCTTAAGCTCCACGCCTCATGAGTAGACCGGTACCAAATTCACAAAACAAATACAATAAACTGTTAAAGTTAAACAGTTTATAACACTAATTGCAATTCAATTTGGTACAGCGCAAGCCCAGGTTAAATTTAAAACAGGCCCAATCTTTAATAAATCCAACGCAAGCCCAACAGACAATTTAGCCCAACAATGAATCATACAAACCAAACATATGGGAAAGAACGAATAACGCAAGCCCATGCTTAATTCAAACCTAAAAGCCCAAAACGATTTACAAACTAACAGACCCTATTTTAATTCTCAAGGACAAATTTTATTCTAGCAAATCAAACGCATCCTATTAAAATTCTACAAGCCAAACGTAGCTCATTAAACTCAAGATAAGCTTAAACAAATGAGCTAGAGTAACCAATCAAGCAATGAGTGAACAAATTGATTTCAAAAGCACTAAGATAACGAATAAGCAAAAACGAGTATTAATAAGCTAAAATGAATTTTCACCAATCGAGATTTAAACTATTAAGCTATCCAACCGTTTATTAAGCCGAAATTGATTTTAAGCACACAAGAGATCACAAATCAACTAAATAAGCACAAAAGTTTAATAAGCTACTAGAAAATAACTTTTATTCTCGAAACTTAAAGAGATTTATTAAGCTAGGACGAAATTTAAACATTAAATTGATAAAACGAGACTAGTGATCATTTAATTAAGCCAATAAGCAAACGAAATCAGAAATTCGAAATCTAAAAGCACTTGGAACATATTAACTACTTATCTCACGAAACGAATAAGCCAAAAAGCTCACGGACGAATGATCCAAACAATATAAGCTCAAATGACTTCAAAGAGCTATGTAGAAGCTTATTTATTCAGATAAGTTAAGCTTCTAAAAACTCTAAAACCATATAAGCTCAAAAATAAGTTGGACCCGAGCTTATTTGAACTTATTAAATCGAAAAGTTCTAAAAATCTTATAAGAATGATTCAAATAAGCTTAAGAGAGCTTATAGGAGTCGTTCTTTAAGCTTTCTAGGAGTTTTGAAACTAATAAGCTAAAGAAATCAGCTTGAGAAACCAGCTTATTTAGTAAGCCAACACACCAAGAGATTAAACAAACCAAAAAGCCATAAAAATAAGCAAACTACTATTTCTAAAAAGCTTAAAATATCTTTGATACAATATCTCAATAAGCTCTTGATTAAAACTAGTTACAATAAGCCAGAATTACAAAATAAGCTAAACAAAACTAAAAAATAAGCTAAAAACTAAAAGCTAAAACTAAAAACTAAAATTTCCTAATTGAGAAAAGTGTGAGGGAGCGTGATGTCTTTTATAGTCAAGGAAGGGGTGCTTTTGTAACTTTAACCCAATCATTATAGAATATATTAGCCAATCATAGGCTTTGATTTTGATGCCTCAGATTGCAGAGCTGCAAAATATTGATCCATCCGTTGAGCTTGCTACACGTGGACTTCAAATAGTGGACTTCTCTCGAATGCTCTGCTTACTGACGAAGTAGGTTATGTTTCGTCTGCGTATGATTTGTTAAATTTCATTTGAATTGAATAGTGAATTGAGTATACAAACTTTTGATGCCAGTGGTCCCGAATTTCATTTGCTCACCCAAAATAAGTGCGCTGGCACGTGCGAGCATAGGAATTAATTTTCCTTCACGTGACATTAACGTCACTACTTCAATACAAATCAGATTCTTAACATTTAAATATTAGGCTTTAACAAACTTGTTGGGCCGGGCTTTTAAATAACATTGGTGGTAGGCGCAGAGTATGATATGGGTTACGGGCTGGTCAATATATAAGAAATACCTTGAGAGGCATCCCGCTCGGGACTCGAGTGTTTGTAGACTGATGCTCTTTCCAATTGTGGCCATGCTTGAGGACCCTTCACGACTTTGTCTTGATTTTGAATAATAGGCACTCTTGATCGCGACAAACCCGTAATTACCCGTTTTTGCTCCGTTTTCAATCATTTTTACTTGCAAGACATAAAAATACCAAACAAACATATTTACAATATAATTAAGCATATTTTAGCATTTTTAGTCCAATTAATAGTGTTTTCCGGGTTATAAATGATGTGTGTTTTAGCAAACATCCACTAAGCCATTGCTGGTCCCACACGCAATGTAAATAAAACAAACCCGGAAATAAATAATTTTATCCCCTTTTAACTTATGACCCCCTCACAATCAAACAAGAACAGAAAAGATCCATTAAAATGTTCAAAAATTATTTAATTCGCAAGCACCCCAGTTTTAACCACTTATTTGATAAAAAAATAAAAGACTAAGATAAAAAATTTATAAAATTTATTTAAAAGGCTTTAAAAACTAGAGTTCGTCATCCTCGGCTTTTCACAATCCCCTAACTAAGCTTAAAACAAAATCACAGCCAAATATAAGATTAGATGCTAACACTACTTATAAATGCTAATTGTGTATTACTTTTTCTCCCTTATTCCTAAATTTGTATCTTAAGATTTTATTTTTTTGTCATATACCCGAAGGCTCTTTAAGACTAATTTCAATATTTATTAAATTCGAAAATAAAGCAGAACGGTTGAAAATAAAAATTAGCTTCTACCCCTATCCTTGAAAACCGATGGGGTCCACATCGGGGTGATCAAAATTTGGCTTATATTAGGCTACTTGACTTAATTCATGTCATATACCCTAAGGCTCTTTAAGACATAAATCAAGTGAGATTTAATTTGCACCATATACCCTAAGGCTCTTTAAGGTACAAATAAATCATTTATTAAACATGATTTAATCATTTACGTCATATACCTTAAGGCTCTTTAAGGCCTTTGCAACAATTTGATCAGTGTACGCCATCATACCCTCAGGCTCGTAGAGTTGTTAAGTTTACATGCATTTATTCATATGATAGTTATGTAGTTTGCCGCAGAAAGATTCCGAATACTGATGTGTAACCTATTTTTTTAAAAAATTTGGCATCGTCTTCCAAGTTAGTGGAAAGTCACTAAAGATTAAGTTGAATCGGACAACCTTATTTATTAAACATATTTATATAAAAGTGAAACAAGCTAATGGGAGAAAAAGCCACAATTTACACTTATGAGCTTTAAAGAAATCCAACTATTCCATGTTTAGCATCAAAACTTATATTCTACTCTATCACTTTTCGTTCTTTGCAAAATGCCTTTGTGTAATGTTAATCGCTCAGAAACCGCTTAGTCTCGAAAGCTATCTGGGGAAAAGCTAGCATTAAAAAACTCGGTCAAGTCAAAAGTCTACCTAGGACGGGGACCCACCCTACTTGATTTCTATTTTTTTATACGCGTGATGTCATCATGCTCAATGTTTTTTTGGCTAATACAAAAACAGTATAAAATTTAAAATTTTGGTCAAAACAGGGTTGCACGGGACACAGCAAGCCAAGGTATTCTCTCACATTTTGATAGAAAACCCCCCCCCCATACTTAGAATAAGCAATATTGGCCCTCCAATGTTATAAAAATACTACAGGTTTACCCCTACACTTAGGAACAAAAAAGGCAAATGCAAAAAATTCCAAGTGTGAAAGGGGAAACACAATAATATACATGATCAGGATTGAGGATTCCAAAATAAGCAGAAGACCAAAGACCAGGCGATTGAAGGATTGAAAACAAGCACGGGTCTTCATGATCTTAAGGAATCATGCAAAAATGGAACACATACCATAGAGAGAAGCACGCCCCCACACTTGGGCTATAAAATCACAGACTTACTTATTATTAAGAAAATAGAACGAAGAAAAGACACAAGTTGCCTCCCGAGAAGCGCTTATTTTTGTTAACCGAGTCTTTAGCCTGACTCGATCCCCTATACTTAATTTAGGTCAAGGGGGATAGAAATGGAGAAACGGGACATCCAAGTAAGGAATGTCCCCTCCAGAAATCATCATCGAGCTCTTAGAAAAATCAGAAATGATTTTGTCCCGATGAGATAATAGATGAGAAGTGAGAATACCAGGATTGAACACTTTGTCCTACTAATGTAACCATTTAACTAATAATCCTTTAAAGTTCCTTTAATAAAGGCAGTATTTTGACTTTCTCATACTAAGCAGGCAGTACTTTGACCTTCAACTTAGCAGTACTTTGATCTTCTGACTTGTATTTCCCAACATAATATTTCCTTTTGGATCTCTTCTTGTCTTTTTCCTATTGTTTCCATTTATAACAATGTTCCACAAGTTGTGATCACTGTTCATTATCCAGTACTCCATCTTCATGGCCCATGTCTCATATTCATCCTTCTTTAAGTAAGGAAATTTTGCATTATTGTTTGAGACAGTGGTTGTGTGATATTGTTGGAATTGCTGCTAAGACTGTGTGTTTTGTGAGGTTTGAGAGTTTGGAGATTCAAATATTGGTTCAGAGGTTGACACAGAGAACACAGGTTCAGATGTTGATGGGAAAGAGAATGTTTATGATGGTGATGGCATAGATAATGTTGATGTAGGAATTGGTAAAGTCATTGTGAAGTTTTATGAGTGAGAATAGTAAACTTTGTTTAACAGAGGCTCTTTAACCAGGCTCTGATACCACTTGTAGGTCCAGCCCTAGATAGATCTTCAAGCCTGTTGAGATTGTAGAGTACTTATGTAATCACAAGCAACTCTAAGAGAGACTCTAACAAATTAAACTATTGTTTACGCGGAATATAAACAACAGAGTTAAAGAAGAATTACTCAAATAATGATCCTCTATGGATCTTTTCTATTAATAATAAAAGTGTTTTTCTGATCGATCCTTTCATCTATGACCGTAGGTTTCTTAAATACACATGAAACCCTAACCACCTCTTACCTAAGACTCGCTAAAGAGATAAGTATTATCACTTTCTAAGATATCTCATGCATATCCTTATCACTAACTAACTATACTATCAACTCGGAGTAAGCATAATACTACCAGGACTAATATTGTTCTACCAGCAGGAATAACTTTTGCTCTGTCAGCACTAACTATAACATTATCCTTACCAGTAGGAACTACATACCTACCAGCAGGAACTTTTACTCTACCAGTAGGAACTTTTACTCTACCAGTAGGAACTACATACCTACTAGCAAGAACTATCTATTACAATATTCCTAACACCCTAATTGGTAGAAACAAATCCTATCCACTAATTAGTCCAAAAAGGATTAAATAATGAATGAAAAGAGTAACATGAATTATGGATATTCGATAGATTCAGTATGCGATGAAGGGTTATTGAAGTCGCCGGTTTCGTCACATAGGAGAGAGAAAATTCTTAAGGTTTTTTACACCCATATTTTAAAATGTGCATTTAGGGTACTTAGGTATTTTAAAAGTGCTCCATGTAAGGGGTGTTATATATTTACTAAAATTTCATTTTCGCATGTGTGACTTTGTGATATTTATATGTAGTTACTCAGTTTTTCTCACGGCTTTTGTATAGTAGGTAGGGGTCTTAATATACTCCTCTTAATTAGCAGGTGTCGTATTGTCTTTGTCTACTATCAATGTAAACAAACAGAACCTAACTTTATATTGCATTTTAAAATATGTGAACATGACCACATTTAACCATTTACTGAATTTTTTTAAGGGTTCATCTTTGTTTTATGTTTTCTGCTAACTTGTTTTTAGATGTTCTTTTGTTCCTAAGGTAGTAAACGTTAAAAGATAACTATTTTTCATCGTGTGCAATATATCGTCCAAACCGGAAAGATGTGCGTTGTCGTGAGCTGATAAAAGTAGCCGGTTTGCCCTTTTATGATAAGAGACCAAAGTTGTCTTAGCGTGATTCGATATAGACGACTGAATCAAAACCGAAATTATTTTGATTAAAAAAGGAGAAATAATCATTGTCTAGCTGCATTATGTTTGATATTGGTCTGGTTCGGTTAAACCATTTCAATTACAAACCGAACCATGAACAGGACGTCATATTTCGACTTTATATTTTTGTCTAAACAACTTTTTTTATAACAATCGAATATGAGTTTTTAGCCGACTAATCAAGTGAAAACCAATTCTTGACTCAATCTAACTAAAAGCCAAATCAAAATGAGATGATCAAACAGATGCAAAAACGGAATATTTTTTTAACGACAAATAGAGTACAGGTGTGATAGAACTTGAAATATATTATATAAATATATATAAATAATATATAATATATATATATATATATATATATATATATATATATAAATATAAATTAAAATGGCAAATAGCAAGGTGCTAGAAGCACAAGAGTACAAACAAATCTAATAAGGAAAAAAAGCAATACAACCTAAAAACCTCTCGAGACTTTAACTGCGAGGGCTACAAAAATGATGAAAAAACTCTTGCCAATAACACGACAAGAGAAAAATCCTCATTCACGAAGGCCGCGCCACCGATTTTCACTCTGAAATGTTTTTGATGCTGCCCAAACAAGCCTCGAGGAACGCAAACAATGAAAAAGGCATGAAAATAAAAGAACCAGGAACTCCCAACGTCAACGACTGCGAGAACACGCAATCATCAAAGGAGACTTAAGCCAGGCCAATTGCAACCCATATGACCACTGTGATACAACCAGGAGAAAGAATAAGATTGAACATTATCGAAGATATTACTTTTTCTCATCTGGTGTAAACAAAAAGTAACATTATTTCAAAATCTCCAAAGCCACTAAAGAGACGAAACAAAGATAACAAAGAAACGTTGCTTCTTCTCTTAAGAAGCTTGCCACAAACCGGTCCAAATCTTCCAATGCTTAAGAGAAGTAAAAGTACGACTAGTGATGTCGCATCATATACGAACAAGCCTCCAAACCTCCAAAGCGATGTCACATTCAAAAAAATATGATTAGAGAATTCCACGTTACCATTACAAGAATGACACGAGATCGACTAAATATCTATACCACGGGACGAAAGGTTCAGATGATGGGGCAGCCAATCTAACATCAGTCTCCACATGAATATGTTAACTTTACGAGGAAGGGTTTTATCCCATAAAGTTGAAGTCACCAAAGAAGAGAGAATCTTATCGTCAATTACTTGACAAGCTTCTTTAACAGAATAAAATATCATCTCTAACCAAAGACCAAATACAAGTATCTTCGACCATAGATATGTCAACCCGACTTATTTTGATCAACAAGTCTCTAAAGTAACTCGTGTTAAGGACTCCAAGATCATTCTTAGACCAAGTCCAACTCCATTGCCTGTTTTCAATTCGATCAATAATTAAGCAATCTTTGTATAGCTACAGTCGATAAAGCCTATTGTAGCTAATATTAAAAGGAGAATCACCAATCCAAATGTCCTTATAAAAGTATGAATACGGGTGCCGCATCTCGCTTTGAAACGAAAAGAATTCAATGGGATAATGTTCTTCGAATGAAGAAAATTAGATGAGCCGACAATCTAGCCCAAATACCATTAAACTTGCAACCATAATTATCAAAACCGCCTTCTTACCCATGAATCGCCTTAATGACCTTAACCCAAAGGGCATTCGGGAAAGAGAACCATCTCCAATGACACTTTTGAAGAAGAGCAAGGTTGAAGGATTTTAAACTACCAATATTCAATCCTCCTTTTTCGAAATAAGAAAGCACGTTAGCTCATTTATTCCATATAAGCTTTTTGGAGTCTTGTCCATCCTAGAAAAACTTAGCGCGAAGACTTTCCAAGGATTTCAAAATAATCTCAGGGGCTTTAAAATTTAAGAGGTAATAAATACCAAGACTACCTAGAACCGCCTTGATGAAAGTAAGCCTACCTCCAATAGATAAAAGGCTCACTTTCCAGGAAGAAATCCTCAATTGGAACCGATCAGTTAAAGTCTTACAACTAGAAATATGAACCATATTAGACCCTATAGGAAGCCCTAGATAGGTAAAAGGAAAAGATCCCACGGCACATCTAGAATTACGAGCCATATTAGAAACCTCGTCATCAGAAACTCCAATACCATATATGTTGGATTTGTTAATGTTAATTTTGAGACCTGATGCTAAGTAAAAAACATAGAGAACACGAATGATGTTATCTGAATCACCTGGATTCCATTCAGTAGTGATAATAAGGTCGTCAGCATAAAAAATGAGAGATCGTGAAGTCAAGAGAGCCAATTGATCCCATGAATAAGGTTAGAACTAACTGCAATAGAAAGAGCACAATGAAGACCATCTATGACGAGAATAAATATAAAAAGAGCGGATCTACACGCCTTAGACCTCGTTTTATAGAGAATTCTGAAGTACGGCTGCCATTAACCAATACAGAAGCTCTGGACGAATGAAAACAAGCTCTTATCTAAGAACGCCGTTTATTACCAAAACCAAGACTATGAAGAACAAAGTCTAAATACTACCAACTAACCCAATCAAAAGTTTTCTCAAAATCAACTTTGAAGATTAACATTTTTTCCTCCTCTTTTTAAACCACTCAATGACCTCACTAAGGATGAGAGGCCCGTCAAGAATTTGTCGTCCCAAAATAAAAGCGGTGTAACACCCCCAAAATTAGATAGTAGCGGAAGGTAACCGGGGGTGCTACTTCATAGCACAAAGTACAAGTTACAAAAAACGACCTCTAAATGAGCCGTTTTGAAAGTTACACATTCGATATATTAAAACATCAGAGTTTACAAATTTACAAGGTCCCAATAGTTATACATTACATAAACGTTTTTAAAGAAAATTTATCGAATGGTAACGATATGCAAGCCTTCAAAAATATGCCGTGCGACTTTCTTCCAAGGTAACACCTTAAGGACCTGAGATAAACATGCTAAAAACATCAACAAATAATGTTAAGTGAGTTCATAGGTTTGTAAATAAAGTAGTGTTTAAGTAAACCAAGTAATGTTTTAGAAATCATAATAGTGCTTTAGCGAGCAGTTTAGTGGATCATAAGATTTCAAGTATAGTTGACTATTGAAACACATTCAAAAGTCGAAAGCATGTATTATTGCACTAAGCTCATGACACCAAAACCTAGCTGTTATGTACAAATCCTATTCGGATTCATGCCTCGAGACTGGATGTTCTGCCAAACATCCGAGTATTTCCTCAAACGTTAAATGCGTCTGTTTGACATGGTATTAGTTGTTGCATACCCGGACGAGGATTGTCAGTCCCAATTGATCTATTCATAGCGTTTGCGCTTACACAAAGTAATTAACGGTTCATGATAGTAGGGACTTAATGGCAGAAGTGGTACTTAGGCAATAATAATATCAGGAAAAGCATACAGCTTAAACACTTGTGTCCATAAGTAAAAAGTTATGTAGCACATATCTCCCCCAAAGAGTTTATAAAACAGTTAAATGAGTAAAAGTGGGCTATGAACTCACATTTAGCAATGAGATAAAAGATGTCGAGAATAAATGTCGAGAGATCAAGGAAAGTCCTCAAAGCAACCTAAACATAAGGTCGCGTCTTTGGATTTATAAATAGTACGCGAATAAACATAAATAAGTTTTTATAAAGTTTTTATATAGATTATAGCATTGTACGTAGAGTTTATAAGTTTTATAAAATCATTTGGGCCCAAAATGCCCAAGTTAAGTTTTTGTAAGCCCAATTATATGGGTTGATTGGATTTTCAACTTTAGACCAAGTTCATAAGCTTAAATCTCCTTACCCGTAAATGATCTCGATTCGGTTTTTACGTCTACAAAAAGGTAAATGAGTTTATTTATCCAATATATGGGTCTGACCACTTCGGTTTTTATAAAAATATGGTCAAATGGTCAAAGTACTATCAAGTACCAAAGCTGGGATTTTTCCAGATTATAGCAGTCTCGGGAAAACGGTTGTAACTCCTAAACCGTAAGTCCGTTAAGACTGGTTCAACTTGCCAATTTTAAGTCAAAGAGTCCTCTACAACTTTTCTTTTTACACCAATGGTGATTACTGAACAAATTTTAAGAGTTGTAGCTCATTGAAATCTGGTGTGTAGTTTTTTGACCACTTTCACCGTTTCTTTTCTAATTAATTCATCGGTATCGTCATGACGAGTTCCACCCGGTGACTCGAAGCTAAAACATAGCTCTACATCACTATATTTTTATCCAAGCCTCAAGGTCTACAAATTTTTGCAGAATACACTATCTATCCTACTGATCAAATTTGTCCCGCCAAAAGTGTTAAAACTATCTTTTTACTAAGTTTCTTGTCCCAAATATTTAAGTACAATGCCAAATCTTTGAAAATAATTACATGAATATGAAAAATACATATATATCTCAGAAATGAAATGAAGAACAATAATAAACTAAAATAGAAAATAAGAAATGCAAATAGAACAATCCCTTACAAAATGAAAAGATAAAGATTGTTAAAACAAAAATCAACCAAGGCTTTTACTAGCTCTTTCATCCAACCAAAGTAGACCCTTGCAAGAACCCTTATGAGCTTCATCTTTAATCCAAAAACTTCATGAGATTGATTATGTTTGTAGACTTTTGAAGTGAAATATTACCAAGAACATCAACTAGCTTCTAAACTCTTCAACTTTGATTTTTTTTGGGTAAAGGGTTTTCCCGCTAAATTTTATTACGCCAAAAAACATTTAAGTACAAGGGATGAGGGTGAGTCCTATATCTCCGCCCGTTACATGGGCAAAACTACTTCCTAAATAGGAAGGTACACAAAATGACTAGACAAAAGAAACATAAATTCATTTCTTCTTGCGACCTCGAGCACGGATATCCAGATTATCACATATAGCTTGAAGCTCATGAGAAAGATCCTGACCTTCGTACATATCATCATCGTATGGGTCATCATCATAGTCACCATTACCATACGAATCCCTCCATTGTTCCAGTAAACTTTGAGTGCCAAAACCTACCCTTTCAGATGCTGTAGAACGAGCCATATTATTATCAACTGATGCAACCTCATCATCACTGTCATATTCACCCAGAAACTCTACCTTCTTCAAAGGATTACCAGCTTTATCCACAAGAATAGCTTGTCCACTAGTAAGTAAATCTTCAAACTTCCTGATTTTACCAATAATAGGAGTAGTACCAGAACTACTATTATCGACATTCATAAAAGAGGATCCACTTGAACTAGCCCCGTTATTTACCAAATTAGTAGTCCTCTTATTGGTACCAAACTCCACATCATTATCGACTAAACTAAGAACATCAAATGGATTCGAATTACTAACCTCAATAGTAGGTTCCACACCTTTTTTCTTATTACCACTAGAACTAACAGTAGTCTTTTTTGGAACAAGTCGGTATTCTTTCTGAGGTTTAAAACCCATTTTAGGACCAACCGAAACATATCGAGAAGTTTGACTAGGCTTCTTTACAGTCTACTTTTCACCAGCATCAATATTCTTTTTAAAAGAGGATCCACTTAAAGTAGCCCTGTTATTTACCAAATTAGTAGTCCCCTAATTGGTATCAAACTCTTCAACTTTGATAACAATATTAGCAAGAAAATTTTGATGGATGGTGATTGTGGTGGAGTATGGGGCGTCAAAAAGAAGAGAGCAAGAGAGAGAGATTGAACTTTTATGTGTATGAACTATGAGAAGGTTAGTATGTGAGTTAGATGTGTAAGTTTCTAGACATACAAATGAAGTGAGACAAGTGTCCCATGATTCATAAAGTAGGACACTTATGAAGAATACTCACCACATGGACTTTAGTCCATATGGTTGGGACGTGTAATATCAAGGGAAAAAGAAACATATGTGGTTTAATTTGTGTTATATTTTGATTTGGTGGGTATTGTTTAGGCTAATGGATAAAAAGTTAGGGTATTGTAAGAGTTTAGACGCAACCACGAAGAGTAAACGTAAATGTTAAAAATAAAATTACAACATATAGGATACACATGTAAAAAAAAAATACGTAGAGCATGTAGAATAATATTTAGTCTAAAGTCGGGTTCATGTTTAATATATGTTTTACTACGTACGCGGGATAACCTATCCAGTTACCCGTAAAAGTAAGTTCTATGTAAAATTAAAATAAATAGTGAAAGTATAAGATTAAATAATGACCTAAAAATTACGAATTGTTACAAGCGGATTGCTTAATACTAACAATCTTGTCTATCACTTTAGAAAGCCGATTTGCTAGGATTTTAGCAATGATTTTATAATGAATACCAATAAGCGAAATAGGTCAGAAATCTTTAATGAAGATTGGATTATTGACCTTTGGGATAAGATTGAAAAAAGAGGAATTAGCACCTTGAGGCATCGAACACGAATAAAAAAAAGAGTTCACAAACTCTAGAATATCCATCTTTATAAGGTCCCAGTATTTCTTTAAAAATGCAAAAGTAAAACCATCAGGGTCGTGGGCTTTATTACTACCACAGTCCCATATTGCCGACTTAATTTCATCAAGAGAAACATGATTCTCTAAGTACTCGCTATCTAGAGGACAAAGGCGAGTAGAGTGAACCAACAGGGGAAAGACCATTTGAGAGTCATGAACCTAAAATTTGTCTTTGAAGAAATTAAGGAATAATTCCTTAATATGAATCAGATCCGTAATCCAAACACCATCATGCATAATACCCTTAATTGATTGAGATCTCCTCTTTTGATTTATCATCCTATGAAATAACTTGGAGTTCTCGTCTCCTTTAATGTCCCATTAATGAGAGCCTTTTGAATTAAATTGAGAGCTTCAAAGTTGTCGAGTTTGTCAATTTCTTGAAGAAGTTGCATACGTGTATCACGATCAGAAGGTGTTGCAATACCATCCTTAATTCTTTTTTCTACTGACTTAACATATGACATAGCATCATGTTTACGTATGCGGTCTATGTCGTTAAAATTAACATACCATTGTTTGATAAATTCTTGGTGAGACTGTAACTTTTTACGAGACATAAGAATTCTGCCATCGTTATTATGATTCTTCAAAGAAGACCACGCTGCTTTTATAACGTCATCAAAACCATCATGACTCAACCACGAGTTATAAAGCTTGAAGGGAATTGGACCAAAAGCAGATTTCAAAATATGAAAAAGGATGGGAGTGTGATCCGACCATAAGCGATCAAGAGCGGTGATACTGATATCGAGAAAAATCTCCAGGACTTCATCAGAAATAAGAAATCGATCCAGTTTACTAAGTTTAGTCCCCGCCTTATTCATCCAAGTGTACAAGTGACCTCCAATGGGAAGATCGATTAAACCTGAAAGATCAATAAAAGAGTTAAAGTGATCAACTTTAATTTGAGAAAAGATATAACCAAATCTTTCATTTTCATTAAGAACAACATTCATATCGCCAAATAAAATGAATTTTCCTTTATGATGGTGCATAAAATCCGCAATCAAATGAAATACTTGGCTGAAGAATCTTGCGGACCGTAGATGTTTATCATAAAACAATCACGCACTAAGTTTTTCCATTTCCCTTTCACAATAATATAAGACTCGTCACACTAAATGTCTTCCTTTATAAAATTATTTGGATCCCATATAGAGATCAAACCACCCGATCTACCATGAGCCATGATACACGCGTAATCAAAATTGAAATTTCCCCACATGGTCTTAAGACGAAATAATTCTAAATGGGTCATTTTACATTCTTGAACACCTAAGAAATGAACGTTATGCTTGAAACACATCTCCTTGATCCAAACACATTTTTTTCTTTTCTTCGTACCACAACTATTTATAGAGAGGATATTCATTTATCTACAATGTGTACACCAATGCCATTAATCATTCCGTTAAGGGATTTCTTACACCCTCTAACATTGAAGTCAAGAGTGTCCCAACTTTAATGTATCTATTTAATTCGTGAATAAGCGACACTCCTTTGATGTCCTTCTTATGATGCCTAGCAAAAGATGTTGAACACTTACTTGTATTGGAAAGACTATTTTTCATATGATCGAAACCAGGTGGGTGACTTGGATCTGATGATTCACTGACCTTAGACAAGTTAAAATCATTGTGGTCCTTCTCTTTCTCAAAAAATTGTAACTGCTCCATAGTAGTATTTGGGTTGTCCATTTGAACTTCATCTTCATTAATACCATGAGCCAATTCATTAAGGTTATCATTTAGATCATTCAAGTCATCTACTGAATTTTTTTTAACAGAATCTACAACCTTTTCTATCGCTTTCACATTGATATGGGAAGAAGTATCAATCGAGTCATCTGTAATATTAATACTCCAAGTACCAAGTTTATGCACATGAGCCTCAAAGTTCTCCCCATGTACTTTGACATGGACTTTTTCCGATACAAAATTGTAAGATCGAGTGGAGATACAAATTCTACCTGAACTCATAACAGTAGACTCTTCGGCTTCAAAAAACATAAATATACCAAACATACGTGCCACTTTCTTAAAATCATTCGAACCCCAAGCACAAAGGGGCAAACCATTGATCTCAACCCAAATCATACGTTCATCTACTTTAAAATAGGGTAAAGCTAGTTTGATTGACGTGTATAGTCTTGCATACTAACATTTTCTTGAAACTTAGCACACGATAATGATGAAGGAAATTGAATCCAAATCCAAAGACCCCCGACATGATGTATTTTCAA
>BQNB010132535.1:0-18609 GCA_026074375.1 Tanacetum coccineum
TAGGAACTATATGATAAAAGAAAATTTTATAAAAAAGAATTATATTTTTTTGACTTTTTTATATTTTTTTATGAATTAAAAATGATTTTAAAGAAAGTTAAATATAAAAAATACTAAACATTTTATAAAAATTCTGAAGAAATTATGAAAAATAGCTTGAACAATAAAGAATATAAGAAAAATAAGTTGGGAAACACAACTTATCGAATAAGCTGTGAAATAAGCTAAAACAGCTTATTGTACTTAAGGAGCTAAAACGTATATAAATAATAGATATTGCAAAGACATAACGGATGAGCTATTGTAGCGTGATGGTTGTGTGTGGGGGGGTTAAAACATTTGGTGAGGGTGGTAGAGGTCCCGGGTTCGAGCCTTGCTCTCTCGGGGTTTTCCACTATCCCAAGTGTTTTTATTTTCGCCATTTTTTTATAACTTTTTAGAAAACTTGAAAATAAGCACAAATGATAAGCTAGATAGACAGAAAAGCTAAAAAGGCTTTAAAATACTTAAAATTCACACTAGAAAGCAAAAAAGCTCAAATAAGCTTATAGCAAAACCAAATAAGCTAAAATGGGCTTATACTAACCTAAATAGCTAAACTAAACCTAAATAAGCAATTACAATAAGCAGATAAGCTAAAATAAAGAAATAAGCACTTATGGTGTAAACTGTTAACCAAACAGCCCCTTAAGGCACCTTTGAGCTTATTTTTCAATAAGCTAAAGGATCCTTATGGACTTTTGGCTTATTACCCTAAAAAGTATACCTAGAATACTACTTAAAACAACTTTCAAAAAGCATTTTGAAAATCAAATAAGCAAAGAAAAAGCCTGATTAAAAAGCTACTTATTCTAACTTAACTATGTTTTTGATTTTTAAGCAAAGATGCAATAAGCTAAATCCTAACCTTATTAAGCTATGAAATGACTAAATATTAATCTAATAAGCTAATTTGAACAGAAATTAAGCAAAAACTAAAGGCTATAAGCTAGAAATCTAAAATAAGCACTTAAGCTAAAACTACAATCCAAACAGACCAAACAACATCTTTAAGCTTATTTTTAAGCCCACAAACAGATCCTTATGATAATCTAGCCTATATTACTTTGAACCTTGGCCAAAAAGCTATATGAAACAGCTTTTACAAAACATTTTGAAATTCAATTACTCAATGAAAAAGTGGCTTGAAAACAGCTTATTGTACTTAGAACACTTAGTAACTTTTGGTTTTGAAAATGAACAATGCAGATTTTTAAGGCTAAAAACAGATATCAAAATAAGCTAATTATTGAAAAACAAGTTTAAACTAATGTAGATTAACCTATAAGCTACTTGTAAACCTAATTTGAAAAGCTAAAAACCACTTTTACCTACTGAAAATTAAGATTAAAAATGGCTATTTTTTTGTTTTTCTTATCTAATGCAAATGACACTTTAACTCTAAACTTTGAAATAACTAGTGCAGACCTACAATCTAATTTCTAACATCTATAAATCATATAACTAAGAGTAAATAAAGCAAAACTAATAATTAAAACAGACTTGAGCCTAAGATGCTAATGAAACTGATAAGTGCTAACATGATTAAACTAGTAACTCAAAAACCTGTAGAAATTAGATTATACCTAACAAACACCTTAAATCCTTCTTCTATAAACTTTGAAATTGAGTTTTAAAAATGAATCCAAAAGAGCAAGTGGACTCAAGCAGTACTAACCTTAGTTAGTACTGCTTGTCCCAAACACCCCCTTAATTCCTTAAACATCATTTAAAGCTTATAAAATTGAAATTCAGAATATAAACTTCAAATACCAGATATTAATAGGCTACTAACAAACTTAATGAACTAATTTAAACAGTTGGATAAGCAGAAAACAAGAACTATAAGCTAATGTTACTTATTTTTGGCTTTTTATGACAAATTTAAGAAAATGATAAGCAATTATGATATAAGCTAACTTTTGAATACAAAAAACATTTAACCACTAAGATAAGCAAGATTAAGCGAATAACAACTAAAATAAGCAGACAATAAGCTTATAAGTATACTTAAGCTAGAATATTAAAGACATAAAAGGTAAATTGAGAACTTACATAAGCCTTTGCCCAAACAAGGCTAAATAAGCTCAAGGAGCTACTCTACAAGCTCTAGCTTATCTAAAAGTAGCTTAAGCTTATAGCTTAAGCTTTTTATCAATATCCTAGTCTAATCTAAAGGCTTGAACCCTCAAGCAATATTTCCAGTCTTAATCATCCAGCAGCATCCAATTCCAAGGGATGATAGACTTTTAAATAAACTCTTTATGGAGCTTTTAGTGCTTAATGTTCAAGTAGAGCTTATGCTACAGTAATAAAAGCTTTTTGAAATATAATAACATTAATAGTAAAACTAGATTTGTGTAAATTTAAGCTATACTTTATATACCTAAATGGCTGATTACAATACTTTTGAAAAAGAGATTACAATAAGCTGAAAACAGGAATTGAAATTACATAAGTTTAAAATTACATAAGCTACTAACTAAAAAAACTCTCCTTTTGTGAGCGAGGAGATGCTTGTATTTATAGCTTGAGAAGAAGCTTCTAGGTCCTCAAGTTTGTTATACGCTCCTTTTGATCCACGCCCTTTATTCCTTTCAATTATTGGATACCCATCTTTCACCGTTGGATTAATTTGATGAGCACACGGATTGCCAACGTGGCATTCCATGTGTCAGACCCCTTTGTGCTTCTTTTGCACTAGATTTAGTGCAAAATCTCAACCATTGGAGTGTTTCTTTCATAAATCCGCGTGTCCTTTCTTGTGCACTTGGACTAATAAGGAGCCTTTGTGACGTCTAACTCTGCCACATCGTACCTTGTCACTTGAATTGTTGAGCCACGTCCTCAATTTGAATTTACCCCATGATTTTGATGCGAGGTAAATCAGAGGAGACAATGAATAGTAACAAACAGAATTTCCCGCGCCCTTTTTCTTTTTATATCTTTGTTTGACCACAGGGCATATGAGGGTTGACTTGGGCCCGGGATAAAAGAAATGGAATTAGGCCGGATGAAAAGGGCTTGGTTTATTATAAGGAGATAACGACCGTTATCTCTTAAGTATAAAAGAGATAATGGTGTTAGGGTTTACGGACTTTTGGTGAATCAGGTTTTAACATTTAAGGTATTTGGGTATTTTTATGATTTTGTTTTTTGTGGTTGACCAATTGTTGGAACCTAGGGTTGACTTTTTTTGACCATTGATAGCATCTTTTTGGCCTCTTTTGCACTCTTTTCGTTCCGTTCTCCGGTGTTTGTCCGGCTTTGGCCGTTTCTTGTGATTTTTGCATATCCGTACCTACACATTCATAGAAAACAACATACACAAATACAAGCATATTTTTGCACATTTTGATCATTTAAGGGCCATTTTGGATATAATAAAGATATGTGATTTCTCACATATCAAAATTCTCTAAACTAAGTGATTGCGTGTCCTCACGCAATATTATATGCTCTAAAACCAAATATCTCAAAAACTTCCCCAAACTAAATCTTTAAAAAGTAGCAAAGACTTTTGTGGGGAGAGTTTAAGAAATTACAAGTTTTAAAACACCCCATTTTCCCTTTTTCAAAAACTTTTTCCATTTTTTTTAATTACCTAGAATATTCCAACTTTTGTTATTTCCATAATTGTTAGGGATCATAAAACAAGATGCATTTCGATCCGAGAATGCCCCAGATAGGATAAATTCATCGTCCCCGACTTTTCACTTATCCAAACTAAGCTTAAATGAAAATCTTAGTTTATTACAGTAAAGATGCTAACACTACTCATATTTGCAACTTGTGAACTTTTCACTCCCGACAATTATTATATCTTAGGTGAATGTCTATTTTGAATTTCAAACTGTGTATCAACGTATGTGAAAAATTACTATGCTTCACGTTCTACCCAAGAATAATGAATGTGAAGGCGAGATCATCCCTTGTAGCGACTTTCGTCTCAGCACATACCAACCTTGCGGCTGTGACAGGCTTTTGACACCCCACAGAGACTAGTATTCGTGACTCAAGGACTTAGGTTTCAAAAACTCTCAGGTTTCCCGTTTATGACATGCTTTTAAAATATAAATAGTTAAAGTTCAAAAGCATATTTGAATTTAACAAAAAGAAATCAATTTATTAATTTAAACTTAATATTAAACATTTATGCAATTGTTTCCCTTGACCTTTTAGAAGGCTGCAACATCGGTTGTGAGCCGGCAAGATGCAGCAAACTTTTATCAGTCTCGGATTTTTATTCTTATTATGGCTTTCTTTACGGAAGACTCACCAAATCGGTTGTGAGACAGCAGAGGTAGTAAACTTTTATCAGCCCACAGTTTTTATTTATTATTATTATATATATTTTTTTCATTTTTCATCATCATTTTTTTTTACTTTATATAGAAGACTCCTTTTTGAAAAATTCAAGTATAAGTTTGAACTAAGACTAAATTTTTTTGTTATACTCTATATAAAAATTGTTGATTTAAGTTTAATCTCCAAAAACAGCACGTTTATTAATCCGGTTAAGAGCTTATGGGAGAAAAAGCCACAAATTACATACATGAGCTCTTAAGATTTCCAAATAATCCTTGTTTAGCATCCTACTCATACTTAACACTATCATTTTTTGTTCTTCGCGAATATCTGCGAACGCTTAGCCTAAAAGTTAAGGAACAAGCTAGAGCTCAACACGCTCGATCAGGTCAAAATTTATTCTTATTCTACCCAGCAGGAAAGTCAAAAATTGTGACAAAACACTTATTATTTTTTGAAAATTTTTAAATTTTTGTGGAAAAACGGGGTACGTGAGAACAACGGCTGCAGGCATAATCAAATCGATAGATCCCCCCCCCATACTAGAGTTAAACATTGTCCTCAATGTTTTAAGAAGGGTCTCTACGTAAATCCTAAGCCGTTTATTAAGTATGCTTAAAGATAAACGTTAGTCGATAAGATTAGGATATCGGATTTCCCCAAACTAATGGCAAGCAAAGGCTAGGAAGCTCGAGTGGACCGGGACAAAACACCGAACACGAGAGTCTTCAGAAAATTTTGGGTAAATCCTATAAAAAATCACAAGCACAAACAACAAGAAACGGAAGAGTACAAGCCTCCTCACATCACAATAGAAATAAGAAAGAAAATAATAAAAGGATAAGCATGGGGTGCCTCCCACGAAGCGCTTGTTTAGGGTCACTAAGCTTGACCCAATCCCCGTATTTATTTGTCCTTGGGGAAGGTTTGGGATCGGAACCAAACCAATTTTGGTTCGTCCTCCTTAAGTAGTGCTTAATTCGATGACCGTTCACCTTGAAATTTGGCCCGGAGTTTTGAGATAACTCAACGGTGCCATATGGAAAGACTTGGGAAATGGTGAACGGTCCAGACCAACTGGATTTTAACTTGCAGAGACCATCTTTATTTAGAGTTTAAAGAGGAGGACTTTGATCACGACGGTTGGAAAATGCAGTTTTTGATCTTTGAGTCATGGATCCTTTGTTTTCTCTTTATAGATCAAAGAGTTCTCATAAGCATGATCACGAAGTTCATTTAATTCATTGATTTGACTTTACGATATCGCACGTGTTCTTAGGTCAAAGTTTGCAAGCTTTCAAGGCCCAGCAGGCTTGGGTGCTCGAGCTTGGATTAGGTAGATGACATGCCTTCCGTACAACAAGCTTGTATGGAGTACATCTGTTGGGTGTTTGTAAGCATGTACGGAAGGCCCAGCGGTGCTTCATCTAGTTTGTACGACAAGGCGGCACGGTTTTCCGCCTACGGGCCTTTCAAGAATTCGTTTCAAGCCACGATTGGATACCTCAACTTGCCCACTTATTTGTGGGTGATACGCGGTGGAGAGAGAGGTGAGTAACTCCATATTTAGCATGTCCTTTGCAAACTGATCATTGCAAAATGGGTTGCGTTCACTTACGTTAGCAACGAGGGGGGCACGAATCGGGGAAGAGAGATTTAAGAAATTTGCAAACAACTCGGGCGTCGTTTGGGGAGCGCTTTCGCTTCCCATTTTGACAAGTAGTCGATGGCCACGAGTATATATGTGTTCCCTCGTGAAGACGGGAATGGCCCTATGAAATCGATGCCACACGTCAAAGATTTCGCAAACTTGGATGGAATTTTGAGGCATTTCATCACGTTGTGAAATTTTTCCTTGACGCTGACAAGTGTCACATCGGGTGACCAAGTCATGGGCATCTTTGTAAATCGTGGGCCAATAAAATCCTGAGTCAAAAACCTTTTTGGCGGTGTAGTTGGCACCGTAATGTCCCCCGGTGGGTCCACTATGGCAAGCTGTGAGGATGTCAACAGCTTCTTGGCCTGCAACACACCGCCGGATCATTTGATCCGCACATATTTTGAACAAATAGGGGTCGTCCCAAAAGTAATGTTTAACATCCTTGAAAAACTTGTTCTTTTGTTGGGACGACATCCCTTTAACAATGAAATTCCCCGCGTGGTAATTTGCATAATCGGCAAACCACGGGGTACTTGAGTCACTACGAGAAGTCACCATATTAAGTGTCTCAAGAGGAAATTTTTCATTCACCTCCTCGGGCGTTGAGAAATTTTCTTACTAGATTTTCTAATCGGGGAATGAGGGTACGCGAGGTTTCGGTCCTTTTATGTCAATTACATTGATCGAACTCTTGAAGGAGGAGAACCCACCGGAGCAATCTTGCCTTGGAATCTTTTTTGCACCCCCCCCCCCCCCCCCCCCCCCCCCCCCCCCCCCCCCCCCCCCCCCCCAAGAGATATTTAGGCAGAGTGATCCGTATACACTACGCTTTTGTTCAAGATGAGGTACGATCAGAATTTTTTAAAGGCATACACCACGGCTAACATTTCTCTCTCTGTCGTGGTGTAATGTGATTCTGCCTCGTTCATTGTTTTACTAGCATAGTGTATAGGCCTAAAGTGTTTCTCATGATGTTGCCCCAGACTGCACCTATAGCAAAGTTGCTTGCATCGCACATAAGCTCAAAGGGTAGGTCCCAGTCTGGAGCAATCAAGATTGGAGCTTCGGTAAGTTTTTTCTTTAATGTTTGAAAAGCTTGAATACAATCATCGGAGAAAATGAACGGAGTATTCTTCTCAAGAAGATGAGTCATCGGTCGGGAAATTTTGGAAAAATCCTTAATGAACCGTCGGTAGAAACCGGCATGACCGAGAAAACTCCGAACACCCTTTACGGTGGTGGGATGAGGTAACTTAGCAATCACATCAATTTTGGCTTTATCAACCTCAATCCCTTTTTTGGAAATCTTATGGCCAAGGACAATGCCTTCTTTTACCATAAAATGACTCTTTTCCCAGTTTAGACTTATTGGTATCTTTCACACCTTTGAAACGCATCTTGTTGACACGAGAGAGGCAGTTTTCGAATGAATTCCAAAGATCAAAAAGTTCGTTCCATAAAGGACTTCATCGTTTTTTCGATCAATCATGAAAATAGCCATCATTTACCTCTGTACGTGCACGATGCATTGCATAATCGAAAGGCATTCGGACGGTAATAGCGAACATTCCGTAAGGAATGTAATGTTGTCTTATCTTTATCATGGAGGGTCAATGGAAATTTGAAAGTACCCAAGAAACCATCGAGTAAACCAATAGTAAAACTCTCGTTTCCAGCTAATCTCTCATGCATTTGTCATAAATGGGATAGTCAAAAATGGTCTTTACGAGTGGCTTCATTTAACTTTCGGTAGTCAATGCATACACGTCATCCCGTAACCAATCGAGACAGAATTAATTCATTTTCATCATTTTCAACAACGGTAATACCACCCTTTTTTGGTACGCAATGTACATGGCTTACCCAAGGACTATCCGAGATGGGTAATATTAATCCATCGTCAAGAAGTTTTTTAACCTCTTTTTATGATATCGTAGATTTTTGGATTTCATCGTATTTGGTGTTGAACCGCGTGGTTTGTTAGTCCTTTCCATAAGAATCTTGTGAGTACAAAATTCCGGGTTAATACCCTTGATGTCGGAGAGTTTCCAAGTAATGGCTCGCTTGTGTAACTTTAAAACCTTTATGAGAGCGGCTTTTTCCTCGACACTCATGTCTTTAGAAATTATGACAGCCAACTTGTTGTCACCTTCCAAAAATGTGTATCTCGAGATGTGGAGGTAAGTCCTTAAGTTCGACCTCGGGAGGTTCATCGATTGAAGATTTATCAGTTTTAGCTTCACAAACTTTAAGTTCTTTTCGAATTTCAGGCAAATAATTTCCTTGGTTGGGAGGAGGTGATGGATCATCATTGAGAAATGATTCAAGAAGTAGAATATCCCCTTCCGGGTCTGTAGAGTATCAAATCCGGTGAAGTTAGATCATCTTCAAGAGCGAGAAAAGCATCAATTTCCTCAAGAAGAAAATCACTATCCCGAAAGAGTGAGAGTCAGAGAAGATGTAGAAATGATTGGGTCATAATAGGTAGTGGGATTGCACTTGCGAATCACACTCGGAGGAAACAAGAACTTCTTGAGAATACTCCTCATAAAGCCATTTCAATAACGTCGATTCGGTTCGCCGTCATATCATCGTAATTAGAAGAATATCTCAAAGTTTGGTCAAGATTGAATGTTATGGCTTCTTTCCCAACACGAAGAGTTAATTCTCCTTCGTAAACATCAATCAAAGCACGTCCGGTCTTTAAGAAGGATCTCCGTAATTAGAGGACTCAGGGATCGGCATTCAAAGTCACGTCTACAACGTCGCCGGGAATTTGAACTTTCGTACTTTGGTAGAATCTTCAGCGATACCGATCGGTTTGGTAATCGAACGGTCTGCAAGTTCAAGAGTCATACAAGTAGGAGTGAGCTCAGGAAGAGAAAGCTTTTTCCACACGGATAATGGCATGAGATTTATGCTAGCGCCAAGATCGGCCAAGGCTAAGCACTCATCCATTCTGGGAAAATCACATGGTATAAGAAATTTGCCGGGGTCTCTAAGTTTTTCCGGGGAATGTTGAGATAACTGCCAAACAATGCTCATTCAAAGGCAGTTCTAGCCATTTCACTTAACTTTTCTTTGTTTCCAATTAAGGCTTTAAGAGTTGAGGCAAATTTTGGCATAAGAATCAAAGCATCCGCTAAACTAATTTCGAAACTCATATCTTGAAAGATTTTGTAGAATTTCTCAACTTGGTCGTTAGCTTTTTCATGGCGCTTTTCATCATTCGTCTGAAGATATGGAATTGACGGTTTTGGGTTAGGCCTCCGAGCACTAACGGGATCAACAACGGGCTCAGAATTTGGTTCTTGAGTTTGAATTGGGACAACTAGAGGTTGGACGTATTTGTACTTTTGTTATTAGTAGGAAGCACCGTGTCCTTTGTCACCTCGGTTTCACGCTCCATTACTTTAGGAGGTGAAGAAGTAGTAAGAATCGTGGGTCCTTGATAAGAAACACCACTTCGGGTGGTAATACCTTTCAAATCTACCTTCGGGTTAGTAATTGTGTTACTAGGGAGTGTCCCTGAACCTGAAGTAGAAGCGGTATTGAAATTCACAAACTTGGAAAGCATGTCCGTTAAATTAGTCATTTGATTTTGCAAATTTTGATTTTGATTCTGCATATTTCTCATCACTACATCATTAGCTTTGACATAATTTTGAAAATCATCCTTCGACACACCTTGTGTTTGCAGAGCTAGAGCTTGGTATGGTTGAGTTTGGTAAACCGGGGATTGATTAATCAGAGTTCAGTAAATTTGGCCTTGATTAACTGGGGGTTGGTAGGTGGAATCTTGGTTGTAATTATTTCCCCGGTTTTGGTTATTTCCTTAGTTGTTTTGATTGTTTTGAATGGGAGGAAAACCGGGAGGTCGAATTTGATTAGCAATCGGGGCTCGGTAACTGGAATTTCCTTGATTGAAATTAGCTGCTGCTGCTTGGGAAACATACTCTTGAATATTGTCACGATAAACGTTGCCATCGGTGGTGGGACAATTTTGGTAAGAATGAGTACCACCACAAGTAACACAACTTTCCTCGACCGCTTTGACGGGAGTGAGAGCTTGGGTTTGGTTTTTCTTTTCGAGAAGTAAAGCTTTCACCATATCTTTAAGTTCAGCAACATCGGGAGAAATACCGGGGGTAGAACTGCTCGAACTCACTTTTGCAACAACCGGTTTGTTACGTGAATTACGAACTTTGGATTTGCTTTCAATGATTCTTAGGCAATCACGAGGCATTTTATCCAAAAAGTTACCACCCGCGGCGGAATTCAATGAATCTTGATCATTAGAGTTCAAAGCATTATAGAAAGTATCGAGTTGATGTAACTCCGAAAATCCATGATGTGGGCATGCTCGAAGAAGATCATTGAATCGGTCCCATGCCTCGTAGAAAGTTTCATCAAATCTTTGTTGAAATCTCGTGATTTCATTTTGAAGATTTGTTGTTTTGGAAGGAGGGAAAAATTTGTTGATGAATTTCGAAACAAGATCATCCCATGTTAGAATCGATCGAGGGGGTTCTTTTTCTAGCCAAATCCGGGCTGCACTCGTGAGGAAAATGGAAAAAGCATAAGCTTTACGACGTACTCGGAGTTCGGGAACTTCCATCGTAGAAGTGTTCTTGTTAAATAACGGATGTTAGCATGGGGTTTCTTTGTCCTGTCCGAAGCATTGTTTGTTTTAAAAGAGGGTAGCAAAAACGTGATTAGCTCCAAAGTTGTCCGCGGTAATTTCTGGCACAACGATGGCATCCTCGTAACCCACGGTGGGTGCTTCAAGCAATTGAGCCATAGTACGATTATCATCCATTGTAACTACGGGAATAGGTTCAATAAGATTGAATGGTTCAACAAAAGTCGGATTGACTTGTTGTTGTTGACGGTTAGAATTACGAGATTGAGAACGAGTGCGCATGCACTAAAATGTAAAAAGAAAATTTATACTAATTTTTTTTGGTATTTTAACAATGAATTTTAAATACGGACAATGAGATAAGACACTTAAACCTAATAATCAACTTGCTTCTCGGTAACTCTTTAAAAGAATTAACTTTTAAAGGTGAGCCGTACGTCGCAAGAGACACAAAAGGCAAGTTTTTGATCTTTGGTTCGGGAACTTATTGATGGATAATACTTCAATTGAAAGTATTATTTGTTGGTGTTCTTTTACCAACTTGGTGATTTTTTTTTCTTTTTATGAAAAATGTTTTTATGTTTTTGGTTTTTCTTTTTTTTTAGATTTTTGGTTTTATATTTTATTTATATACTAATAAAAGAAAATAAAAAATATTTTTGTATTTTTTATATGAAAATAAACAAAATAACTTCTCTTGGAAGGATCTTTAAACAAAATTTTCAAACGGCTTCAACAATCGTAGAACAATCTCCCCGCAGAGGCCTAAAAAACTTGGAGCACTTCTGACTAAACTCTTTATTTATAGTAAATAATATATAAAAATTATACTTATAAATATTGAAAAAAGAAGGTAGGAATCAAAAGATCTCAGTTTATAGTACTCCAGAAGTATGATTTCCCGGGTCGTTAATCCGATGAGGAAAGCAATTGAAAGTTGAGAGTCGTTTTCAGAATCGATGCTTAAATGGGATAAGATTGATAATGGTTTTCTAAAAACTACGTGGGGGGGAAAATTAATGGCAAAATACTTAAAAACTACTAAAGGTAAACTATTTTAGCATAAAAATGAAAAACGGAACCCTAAATTGTTGATTAAAAAACCTAATTTTTCCCAAATAATCTTAAAAGAATTTATCATTTTAATAGACTCTAATTAAAAAAAAAAAAAAAATCTAAAAAGTTAATATTATAAACTAGAACAAAAAAGGAGTTGAATGAGCTTAAAAAGACGAAAACTGTGAAGGACATGAATCTTGTTCTTTAAAAAATAAATTTCGCAACATTAAACCTACGGAAGCAAAACTATTTTTCCTAGGAACTATATGATAAAAGAAAATTTTCTAAAAAAGAATTATATTTTTTTGACTTTTTTATTATTTTTTATGAATTAAAAACCATTTTAAAGAAAATTAAATAGAAAAAATACTAACGATTATAAAAAATCTGAAAAAAATATGATAATAGCTTGAACAATGTGGATCTAAGAAAATAAGTTGGGAAACACAGCTTATCGAATAAGCTGTGAAATAAGCTAAAACAGCTTATTATACTAAAAGTGCTAAAACGTATATAAGGAATTGATTTTGCATTACTAAACTGAAAAAGACCCAAGGGAGAGATGGTTTGTGTGTGGGAGTGTGAGGCTTTAAAAGGGTTGAGGGTGTTGAGGTCGAGGGTTCGAGTCATGCTCACCCCCGACTTCCATCTTCCCCTTTTTTTATATTTTGAAAAAACTTTAAAAAGAAAATTTGTTAAACAGCTTATAATAAGCTTCTTTTGTAAAAACAACATTTTTCAAACTCAGAAATAAGCTAAAAAACAACTTATAGAACAAATAGAAATGACTTAAAAGAATTTTGAGCTTTTTCACTAGATGACTTAAACTAGAAAAAACTAAATAAGCTTAACCTTAAACTATAAAAGCTATCACTAACCTATTAAGCAAAACTAAGTAGGAATTAAGCAAAAATCAAAAGCTATAAGCTGAAAAACTTAATAAGCATTCATGGGGTACCACAGATTTTAAAATAGACAAAGTGCTGACTTTAGCTTTATTTTAGTCAAAGACATAAACCTTATCGAAGATAAGCTTTATTCCTATTAAAGCTTGGACCTAAAAGCTACTTAAAATGAGGAGAAATGTCATTTTGAAATACAAATAAGCAAAGAAAAGTTTCATGAAAAGCTAATTGCTACTGATTTTATATATTTGGATTTTTTATGACAAGCTAAAATAAGCTTATGCTAACCTAATAAGCCACAAACACCTTATATTAACCTAACAAAACAAGTTGAAAGCCATGATTAAGCTAAATGTACAAATAATAAGCTAAAAATCTCAAATAAGCTCTTTGGTGGGAACTGATCCTATAAGCTAATGGATCCTTATGACTTTCTAGCTTATACCATATTAAACCTTAACCAAAAAGCCACATAGAACAGTTTTTAAAAATCATTTTGAAAATCAATTACTCAATGAAAAAGTGGCTTGAAAGACTGCTTATTGTACTTAGAACACTTAGTACTTTTGGTTTTGAAAATATGATCCATGCTGATTATTAAGGCTAAAATATTTATCAAATAAGCTAATTATTGAAAAACAAGTTTAAACTAATGTAGAGTAACCTATAAGCTACTTGTAAACCTAATTTGAAAAGCTAAAAACCACTTTTACCTACTGAAAATTAAGATTAAAAATGGCTATTTTTTGTTTTTCTTGGCGAGCATGCACTTTTAACTCTAAAACTTGAAATAACTATGCAGACTACAATCTAATTTATAACATCTTTTAAATCATAAAACTAAGAGTTATCTAAAGCAAATCTAACAGTTAAAACAGACTTGATGCCTCAGGATGATAATGAACTGATAAGTGCTAACAGATTAAATCTAGCAACTCAAAAACCTGTAGAAATTAGATTATACCTAACAAACACCTTAAATCCTTCTTCTATAAACTTTGAAATTGAGTTTAAAAATGAATCCAAAAGAGCAAGTGGACTCAAGCAGTACTAACCTTAGTTAGTGCTTGTCCCAAACACCCCCTTAAATCCTTAAACATCATTTAAAGCTTATAGAATTGAAATTCAGAATATAAACTTTAAAATTATGATTTTAAATAGGCTACTAACAAACATATGAACTAAATTTAAAAGGCTGGATAGCAGAAAAACAAGAAACTATAAGCTAATGCCACTATTTTTGGCTTTTTATGAAATTATTTAAGAAAATGTAAGCATTATGACAGAAAGGCTTATCTATTGAACAACTCAAATAAACATTTAACCACTAAGATAAGCAAGATTAAGCAAATAACAACTAAAATAAGCAGACAATAAGCTAATTAGCAAAATTAAACTAAAACAGATTTTAACTAATGCTAAATTACTAACAAAAGAAAATGAAGAGATGTCCTTACTCCTCAGTAAACAGAGGCGAATTCTCACTTAGAGTTATCCAAGGTAGCTTAGGATTTTATCAAAATCCTAGTCTACTCCTAAGCTTGACCCCCTCAAGCACTATTTCATGTTCTTAATCATCAGAGCCATCCATTTTAAGGGATGATAAAGACTTTTATGAACTTACTTATGGAGCTTTAGTAGCTTAAAGTCAAGTAGAGCTTATGCAACCAATATATAAATGCTTTTTCAAATATAAAACATTAATTGTAAAACAGATTGTGGAAATTTAAGCTATACTTTTCAGTTACTAATAAGTTGAATTACATACTTTTGAAATAGAGATTACAATAAGTGGAAACGGAATTGATATTAATAAGTTTAATAGTAATAAAGCTACTAACTAAAAAAAACTCTCTCTTTTGTACAGCGTGGAGATGTTGTATTTATAGCTGAGAAGAAGCCTTCTAGGTCCTCAAGTTAGTTACACGCTCTTTTGATCTACACCTTTATTCCTTTTATTATTGGGATACCCATCTTTCACAATGGATTGATTTGATGAGTACCGGGTTGCCAGTGGATTCGTGTGTCAGACCCTTTGTGCTTCTTTTGCACTTGATTTAGTGCAATAATCTCAATCATTGGCGTGTTTTTTCATCTTTTTGCCCGCGTGTCCTTCCTTGTGTGCTTGGACCAATAAGAGCTCTCAATGACGTATAACTCTGCCACATCGTACCTTGTCACTTGAATTGTTGAGCCACGTCCTCAATTTAGATTTACCCCATGATTTTGACGCGAGGTAAATCGGAGGAGACAATAAATAGTAACAAACGAAATTTCCCGCGCCCTCTTTCTTTTTATATCTTTGTTTGACCACAGGGCGTGTGAGGGTTGACTTGGGCCCGAGATAAAAGAAATGGAATTGGGCCGGGTGAAAAGGGCTTGGTTTATTATAAGGAGATAACGACCATTATCTCTTAAGTATAAAAGAGATAACGATGTTAGGGTTTAGGGACTTTTGGTGAAATTAGGTTTAACATTTAGGGTATTTTGGGTATTTTGAAGATTTTGTCTTTTTGTGGTTGACCAATGTTGACCAAGGGTTAACTTTGTTGACCATTGATAGCAATCTTCTGGCTATTTTGCACTCTTTTCGTTCCCGTGTCCATGTTTGTCCGGCTTTGACCGTTTTCTTGTGATTTTTGCACTATCCGTACCTACACATTCACAAACAACAAAATACATAAATACAAGCATATTTTTGCTTATTTTGATCATTTAAGGGCCATTTTGGATATAATAAGGATATGTGATTTCTCACATATCATAGGTACTCGAGGAGCTGCAATTGAGCTTGTATCTATAAAACAAAAGAACTATACACAATGAAACTCTGTTTCGATAATTTAAATATTCATAAAGGATGAGTAGATACCTTTGTTTGTTCCATCCATATTAAGAGTGTCGTCACAATGATGTATAATAAACTCGGCCAATAGTTTATTGGCATTGACAAGCTCATGGTAGTCTTCCAATATCTAAAGTTGATCTCTTAAACTCATTTCTGATTCACTGATTATTGCATCATATTTTTTTCGTATCTTCGCAATCTCTTTTTCACATTCGGTAATGAGCATCAGTTTCTACATATAAACAAACTCGTGTTATGCAGCAATTAAGAGAACAGTATACATAAACGTGTTTGTTTAGAAAAAAAGGACCTTTTCTTTGTGTAATTTTGTGACTTGTTCTCGCTCTTTTTGGATTCTTTCAAGTTCTATATCGAGAGGTTCATTACTCTGGCATTGTTCAGCTTCATTTGTTCTTGAACCCAAAGCAATTGGTATTTATGGAGCAGGTTGTGTAGAAGTTATATTGAACGAGAGTGCATCTCTTTGAATGTCACCCTACAAGATTAAAGCATGGTTAATGGTTCACTTTTCTATGCATATTTCACAACCATCTTTATGACGCGTGTTCAAAATAAAAATGTTTTTTAACAGTACCTGATGCGGGGTATTTGACATCTTAGGTGATTGATAACCACGTATACGCGCTGCATGATAAATATCCGTCATTAAACTGGAACTAACAACACAAAAGAATAAAATATAAACATGCGGCATAACATATAATTGATCATACCTCTCCTTTTTCTTTTACTTCTCGCCTTTTTTCTTACACTCGGGGAAATAGTTGCATCCATATCCTTTTTTAGATGCTGATACTTAATGTTTTTAGAAAATATATGCACACGCATACACATAAGATGTGTTGTGAACCATTTTGTTTCTATTCTCTTTGTCAGGATAACTTGGAATGCTTCAAACGCATCTCAGGTTCACACTTAGTGTAGGCAGGAGACTCAACTCGATCATTGGTGCCATATACCAAAGAAACATAGACTAACCTCTTTGCTTGCTGTTCCTCAAGTTCTTTTGTCCTATGTATCAGCTTCACATTCTGCAATAAATGGACCTAAATGACCTTTTGGAAATGATATATAACTATGGCTAACTTCAGAAGCTAAGTAACTACAAATGAGGGCAAGGGCGATACTCACAGGAAAGGACTTTAAAACAATAGATACGACTGGAGTTGCAGCTTTTCCTTCCACAAACAAGAAGAAGTTTGAAACACCAATAACTTTGTGATAATAAATCCAAGGCAATATTTGCTCTAAGCCAGCAGAAGTGCTTGTAGTAATGCATATCTGCCATCAGCAAATTACTAATGATGTTAATCATGTGGAGCCGTGACAGGCTATGGTATAGCCAAAGCATACGTTCATGTATATTAACGTTGTTTCAGAACAATGAACAGTCAAAAGGAACTTTTATACATAGCAAGTAAGGTTAGACAGACATCGCGAAATAGTTTTAGGATACTCAAAACTCAAAAAGGTGAACCCAATCTACCTGATTATGTCTATTACATAATTAGTCCTCCATCTGAGACCATTTAACTGGTTTTGATACTACATCAGAATGTAAAAAATAGGTTTAACTACAAAACCTTCTAAAATATTACATTTAAATGTTAAGATTATTACTAAAATCATATAACATTTTTTTATCAGCAAACATCAGAAACTTTTGGACAAAGATTGTTTCAGGTAAATCCAACTAGACTTGATTGTTTACACGGTGTTTGGAATTGCTTAGTTAATACAGTTACTGATTATCTTCATAATCATAGGTTTGAATAGATCTTGTTGCAAATAAATCAATTAGAGGTGTTTAGGATCCTTTACTAAAGTGTTCAGATGAAACTGCTTCCTTATTGGACACTACATTGTACATAAAACATCTCGACAACTCGAATTCAATCCAAATTTCCATTTAAATAAATTTAAAAATAAATTAATATTGAGTTTTACTTTCATTTTAAAAGAGTGTAACACGTTCCCTTCTTTTCTAAGTTTTATTATTTGACCTGTTAAAAACACAACTCAGCTCTCATTAAAAAGTAAACAGGTCAAGACATCCACCTTTATGGAATACTAACCTTAACTCCAGCTTCCCCTGTAAAAGGCTGATCAAAGTCATGTAGTAATTGAATATTTCCCTCTTTACCAAAGCTCACAACTGCCAAATTCCTGACTTCTAATTAGGACATTGCACGACAAACAGTGACTAAAGCTTCAATAGTAACACTCCCACTATTATTCTCTGACATGCTACTAGAATCATCTATCGCAATGATAACTTCATAGTTACGTTTATTATGCCGTGTCCGCCTCAACCATATCTTATATTTCCGATAGTAACTTGCAATGTACGAAATTACCTGAGAATAACAAAAAACAAAAATATTGAGGCAAACCATAAACACTATTTTTGAGAAAAAAATATAGAATTACATGTTTAACCTAATTGCAAAATTTGATATACAATCTATATGAACCGTTTCCTATATAGCTAAAACTAAAGAAAGAGCTGCAATCCCATAAGGCTGGGATCACTCGTATTTAGAGTGGATTGAAGCTACACAAAGACAATAGATAACATACAATACAAAGAGATTATTTGTACGTAACAACTAGATCATGCTCATCGATGAGTACATGGAGAATCCTATAGAGTTGTATTTGTTAGCAGCCACAAAGATCTAGGGGTGTACTAACAAGCAAAGAATGGTTCATTGACAGTGAATGTGTCGTTTTAAGGTGGTGCCAGCCTCTTAAGAAATAAATTAGTTATTATGTTAAGCAAAAAAGTATGTGTTGGGGCTCATAAGCAGAACTCAATGAGATATTTAAACCAAGTATTGGCAAACATCAGTGGAAGTGTAGAGTGTTCATGTTTTTATGAATATCTTTCTTCCTATTACTAGTTCTGCATTAGCATTGTTAGGCTTTTAGGGATAGGCAGTGCTTAGGGCTAATTCTATGACTAATGTTGGGAATAAATCTTCATCAAGAGTTAATATTGCCAAGGTATAACTAACAGTACTAATTGAGTTAGTACTGCGAGTACAGACTTAGTACTGCCAGTGTTAGTTAATACTGCTAGAAGAAAAGTTAATACTGCTGATGGTTAATGATGCTGACTTGGAGA
>BQNB010132536.1:3974-18609 GCA_026074375.1 Tanacetum coccineum
AGAACTTTCTCCAATCTTAAATACCTGAGGTGGGGTAGAGAAATCAGAGGAGGATGATAGGAAATGGGCTCGTTTCCGAGATGGTAAAATCTCTTCAGGAAGAAGTAAATCTCGAGGATCAAACATTGGTGATAGTGGTAACACTGGAGATGGAGGCAACACAGTTTGTAGAGCAATAGAAGCTTGTGGTAGTGGAATAGGTGATTCATTACTAGTAGCATTATATGCTTGCATGACCTTTATATACGGATCATCGTGGAAAGGTGAGATGGCTAGTGAGGCCAAAAGATACTTAGACAAATCATCTGAAGGATCAGGAGAGGTGTTTCTCGGTGAGGCTGGGAAATAGTCTGGTGAAGCCGGAGTATAGTCAGGAGTAGTTGTAGAGGAAAAATCATCCTCAACATTGGAATCAAATGGGACGATAATAGGGTAGATATAGTCAGGAGTAGACATAATTCTGTAACAACCTTGTGGAAAATAACATTAGTTATTTATATTTAATATAATAGTTATGTATCTTTACATACTATTCAAGAAATGTAGTGGCACGGAGGACTTTCTTGGATGGAAAATAGTTATAGTTTAGGTTTTAACCTTGTTCTCTATAACCGAGGCTCTGATACCAATCTATAACACCCCTTTATTTCACATATAGTAGCGAAAGCTAATTTGGGGTATTACTTCATGAATCAATAGTCATAATCATAGAAAATGACTCAAAAGACGTTTTGAAAAATTTAGTTATCATTCAATATTATTTCAGAGTTTTACAAAAGGAGGTCCCAAAATACATATGAAAACATAGAGTTTGAATGATAACAAGTTTAGAAGTCCTCAAGTCCAATGCCACTCCGTGCCATAGGTTGCTCAATTACCTGAGATAAACATGCTAAAAAGGTCAACACAAAGGTTGAGTGAAATTCACAGGTTTGAAATGTAATAGTTGAATACAAGTCATCATAAGTGGTGATAATTATACAATTACAATTATCATGGAAAACAGTATTATTTCCCTAAGCTCATGACACCAACACATTAACATGGAAATCACATCAGTGACATTATTGAGGAACAAATGTCCTCTTAGAAGTTAAATCGCCAAAGTTACCCATTATTCTCAAATATAGTGTGTTTGATTAGCTCATGTACAGGTAAACAAAAACGGAATTCGTCAATCCCAATAGATCTATCCACAATATTCGTGTTCACTAGCAAGTGATTAATGGTTCATGATTAAATGATATTAGCAGTAGAGGTAAACTTAGGCAATAATATATCAGGATAACATACAGTTGGAAAATACTTGTATTCATAGTTTATAGCATGTATCCCCCACGGGATTTGGAAAAACAAATAAAGGTGGGACTATAAACTCACCTTGATAAGGTAGTTGATTGATTTGAAATTTAATTCAAACGGAAGTAAACATCCTTGTCACGCAACCTAGGGTAACATGTCAAGTCTTAGTTTGATTGTTTCAAAACTTTATTTCATAAAGTTTAACGTAAACATTAATTTGATTTATTAACTTGTGAAAATATTGTATCACTGTTCGGGCTATCATAATCCAGAGGTCATGTAGTAAACATTTGAGGAGCTAGAACACTTTAAATTGTAAATCCAGCAACTCGTCAAAACGTCTACCCAAATGAAATCCCCTCACATGAAACTCCCTAGTAACGTGATACGTTATAGATTAAATGATAAGGTTTTATCTTTTTAAGCTTCTTCAAAAGCTAGAGGATGATAAATTATGTTAAATATATAACATAATTGTTTTATAGCGTTTCGATCGATGAATGATTATGACAAATGTATCGGGTTTTAATAAAATCGAGTCTTATAATATTTAAATATGTTTTTATAATTAATATAAAAATATTACATTTTATACCTTTAAGAATTCAAAAATGACAATATATATTTACAAATTTAATCCTTTACTTTATATTTAAAACATTTAAACCTTAAACTTTGGAAATTTGCAAAACAAGTCCTTGTGGTTTTAACTTTAGGGTAATTACAATTTTAGCCCCTCTAGTTATAAGTTTCAAGAATTTACAATGTATACCCATTTACATGAAACGATTTACATTTCTAGTCCAAAATCTATAAACTTGTGTTTTTCAAATCCAACTTAGTTTTGCAGCATTTAGCTTATCACAATAAGCTAAAATAAGTTTGGTTTTATAGCTTTAGCAAGCTCATAGATTATGAAATGAGCTTTTAAGCTCGAAAATCCAATTAAGGTGCGTTTGGTTTTAAAACTAAGATCCAAAAGCTTAAAGCTTTTAGGGTTTGTTTTAATGCTTATAAAAATGATAGGTTAGCTTATTAAAATAGCTTTTAGGACTTTTTTTTATAGCTTATAGCTTATTAGGGTTTTGAAAAAGGGGTTTTAGGGTTTTAGGGTGCGTTTAGGGCACTGTTTGGTTATGTGGTTCAAGAACTTATACAATTGGCTTAAATTCAGTTTATACATGATCTAAAATAATACAAGAGCTTATTGAATGAGATAAAAAGCTTACAAGTACAAGAAATGATGAAATTGGTCGAATGGAGCAAAAATACAATCCGAATACTATTTGGAGATGAATCAAGAGCTTCATTCTTGGTTCTTGGTTTCTACTTGCTTATTCTTTCTTCTTAACCTTCCTTGGACTTGTTTAGATCATGGTTTGAGTAATAGATTGATTTTGTGGTGAGTTTTTGAAGTGTGGAGGTTTCGGGTTTATATAGGGTGTCCAAAACCTTAGAGGCCAGGTTGGAGTAGAGTAATGGCCAAGTTATACTAGGAGTAGGGTTCAAGGAATAGCCTGGTGACTAAGGAGGGCTAAGGAGTAGCTTAGACAAGTGTTAGAAGGGAGAGAGGGTTCGGTTATCATAGGAGGTGACGAATGGGTGTTTTCTTGGTAAGCAAGGATGGTGATGGAGGTGATGAGGTGCTAGTGTGGTGAAAAGGTGGTGACTAAGGTGCTTGGGTTAAGGTGGTGGATCATGGTGATGGATGGTAGCTAACTTGGTTAGGGTTAGTTAGGGTGTCGGGTTTATTAGGGTTTCAGGTTAGGATTTTATGATTTAGGACGAGTAGGGGTGATGAAATGAAGGGGAAATAGTTTAAATGTTTTGCATTGGAGGCTTGTAACATGTACTTAAAAGGTTGTATGAAATTCCTTAATATTTTGGGGGAAAATGGTTAAATTTGAATACTATGCATTGTCAAGTTGTACATTGAGTTTAAATGAGTTATACTAGAGTTTAGGAGGGAAAAGATATTCAAGTATTATGTATTGTACACTTGTACACATGCCTTATTAGTTTGTTCATTTATTTTGCATGTAAACATTACATATAGTTAGGGTTTTGCTATAAACGTTAACGTTTAAAGTCCGTTTTATAATAACGTTATGAAAGGTACGTTAAATAGATAACGTATGGTAAAATGTTGATTAAAACATATAGCTTGACATATTATAACATTTACTTGCCATAAACGTTGATGAAATTGGAATTAGTAGGTTGCGTGAGCACGTTTACTTTTGTAATGTAAGTTACGTTACATTATGGATGGAATAAAGCAAAAATCTTTCCATGAAAATGGTTGCATCTAGTTTAATAGATGGAAATTACACTAAGGAAAATTGCATCTAATTTAATAGATGGATAATTACACTGAGGAAAATTGCATCTAATTTAATAGATGGATAATTACATAGGAGAAAATTATGGGTTGTTATATGCTTACCTTCTTGTGTAGTCTCCAGATGGCCATGCAAGCTTGCCCCGAGCCTTGGCAAACATCATTGGCACCATGCACACCCTAGAACTAAAGTCCCACACATATTATGAACATGGTACGTTTAAGAGCTTTACATGCTGGAAGCTTACTACAAAAGAGGAGGTGGAAGAAAGCGCGGGTTCAAGCAATATAGATGCACATGTTGATGTTAAAATCAAGAAGTTAAAAAGATTGGCCATGCATCTATCTGTCGCCACACCTTCAAAACCTATAAAGGACAGGAAGAAAAAAAGGTTAGGTCCAGCTTCACATTCCACAAAAATAACAATATAAGAATGCTACTGTAATGTCGTATATCGAATTAGTATTTACATGTCATTTATCCTGGCATTATTTTCAGGGTGGATCCGGAAGATTCAGATGACGAAGTCATATGTGCACCAAGTGATGGACCAGAAGATGCAAAGAACAACTCTCCTTCTGACAACAAGATAAAAAGAGGTTCGCCCACAACACATACTTACCCACCTAATTCATAATGTCGCCACTATTAACAACTATTTTGGTTTGTTATGATTCCAGATACACTGTGGATGACTCTACCTCGGACTAGCCTACCTAAGTTTCAATAATTGCAAGCTCTAAGCATCTTAGGTGAAATGTGTTGGGCTACTCTCATGGATGAGATATTAGGGAAATAAAAATTAGCATAGTAACAGTTGTTGATAGGCTGCTGTACTTTCATGAATTGCCAATAAAAAAATAATATTTTCTTATGCGTTGTTCCTATATGAATGGTCAGGGTATTTTCGCACGTTAAATGTCTAAATTTTTTAATTTCCCAATGATTGTATATGAGACGCATGAGCATGGCTTATAATGCAAAGTATGCCCGTTAATAAAAAGAACTCCAATATTGTTTCTTAGCCAGGTTCCCATTTAAAAAGCAACCTTTAACTCAGATTCTTTGTGCACATCTAAATCCAAGTACCGTCGACACTTTCGAGCAGCCTCAACGAGTGTTTGATTACGTCTTTCAACAATACCATTTTGTTGAGGCGTTCGAGCAATTAAAGTTTTTTTTATATTTTTTTTTTTTTTTTTTTTTTTTTTTTTTTTTTTTTTTTTTAAAATGAACAATGCCTAACTTTGCATAAAATGACCTTAATTTCTCGTTTTTGAATTCGGTTCCATTATCAGTTTGAATTGTCAGAATTGAAGCTTTTAGATTCCTTTGAACTTGATTAACAAAATCGATAATCATATCTGGAGCCTCATCCTTGGTGCGAAGAAAATATACCCATGTGTACCGAGAATAATCATCAACAATCACGAGAATATATTTCTTGCCATTGATACGTGCGACTCTCATTGGCCCACATAAAACCATATGAAGTAATTCGAGTTTGGATTTTGTGCTTGGAACCAACTTAGGTGAAAGTGAATCTTTCTTACTTTTACCCTGTTCACAAGCTGAACATAAATGGTTTTTACGGTACTTAAATTTCAGAAGCCCGTCAACTAGATCGTGGGAAGTGAGTTGGTTAATGGTGCCAAAATTCAAATGAGACAACCGGTGATGCCATAACCAAGATTTTGTTGATGTGGATCTAGACATTAAGCACATTGGAGAAGAAGCCGCCATCTCAAAAATAGAGATAGTATAGAGATTTGAATCTCGAGAACCCGTAAGTAAATCATCTCCTTCTAAATTCCGAACATAACACGTGTTTGATCGAAAGGCAACTTCTAAATCTCCGTCACAGAATTGTCCAACCAAAAACAAATTGTACCCAAGGCCTTCAACATAATATACAAGACAAATAGTAAGATTGCCTTAAACATAATCTTTATATCTTGTGATTACAGCGAAATGATCATTCCTAAAGCGAATTGTTCTCATGAATTTCTCAACAAAATATCTAGCCATTGAAGATTGCAGAGCATATGCTTTGAGCACCCGCTATCAACAATCCACAACATAAGCTGGATCACCTGCATTACATGAAACAAATGCAAATGGAAGAGTGGACGGTTTGGCTACCCATTTGTTAGTGGTAACCGGTGTGTTAGTCTTAGATTTAACACTGGCTCTACACTTATGCACATTAGATTGTGATTTCACAGTTTTGGTTTTGGATGTCCAATTAAAACCTTGCTGATATTCAAACCACTTTAGCCATTTTCTGCTTGTTGCTATTTTATTTTTCATGTAACTGCTAAGTATCCTACTTTGACTAGATTTCTGAGATAGTGGCGACACACTTGAGATCTTATTTGTTGTTGTGGGGTTTTAGCAACACTAAATCTAGATTTTGCAACTACAGATGTAGTTTCTAAACCCTTAGATTTTGCTGCTACGGTAAGAGAATAGATCCCCTTAAACACTAGATTCTTTCCCTATTCAAAGCATTACGTGCAACACATTTTTCATGAGAATGCAAAAATACATCAAGACCGCAAGAAATACACATAATATTCAAACCAGCATTTACAGTCTTAGAACTTGTTATACAAGCATTGTTGTTTGACAAACATTCCAAAGGTTTTGTTCACATTAGTAGAATCTATTGCTAACATTCATTGTGGTCCTCAAACATATATAGATGACTTCTTAGTGTTCTTTAAGAAAATATTCTTTGATTTATTGTCCTTAGACTTGGGTCTTCTAACACTATTGAGCCCTACACCTGTGGAATTTAGAAACATTTGTGTTAGCCTTAGAATAGGTGTGTTTTTGTGTCTTCCTGATTGATCTTATACATTCCTATTGCAATTACATTCGCATTGTGTTGTTTTTTCTCAACTGTGGGAATGGACTGTGAAGTGACTGGATTTGACTTATCTGAAGTAACCTTAGTGTATGAACAACTAACGTCTTAGCCTAATTGCTAGATTTTTGTTGAAACTGGTGTTACACAAAGATTGTCCCAGAGGTCTCATAATGTCAACTTAGTTATTCAACATGCTTTCCCTTTGTCAATCATTTTAAGCTTACTTTAGATCAAATTTGCATCAAAGTCTTGATTTTGAGCATGAACATCAGCATAAGCATATGTCTTTTGAGTGACATCTTCAAACATTTCATTAATTTCATTTTGATGTTGAGCCCGTGTTGCTTTGATTGAGTTAAAAAGCTTTTGAAATTCAAGTTTAATATTTTCTCGTTCTTTAACAGTGGACTCAACTTGATGATTTAGCAACACGTTCTCATCATGCAATGTAGACAACTTTGTTTTCCATGAGACATCACAAACCAGTTCTCTTTTGATGTTGCAGATTTGATTCACAATCAATACTTTATAGCTTGTGATCTTTGAAATCGTTTTCAAGAATTATGATTCATTTGAGCACATTGCTTGATAATGCTCTTGAATACACTTCACTTTTCTCAAGTTCAACTTTTAACAACTCATGTTTTTGTTGTTCTACCGAAAGCAACACATAATTTTCAGATTTCAACTTTCAAGGATACTTCCAAAAGTCGATCAATTTCATTTTCCCAAAATATTTTTCTGTTAGGGATTTGTCACTACTTTTTGTTCATTGACAAAAAAAAATTTACATTCATGCACTTCCTCAATGAGTTCCTCTTTGTTTCACCAAGTCTTGTTAAAAGATCTTGACATCGAAATCAACATCGGTTTTAATAAAAACCTCTTAATTCATTTAGACTATCAAACAACCTCTCGTTCTGTGTCTTGACAAAAAAGTTTTGTTTAATGCCTTGTTTGGAAACCGACAATTATATCTCTCAATGTGTCAATCATTTTTAATAACCGACTCTCTGTTGGCATTTTTGGACCTGGTGATTCCGATGGAACATCTTTAGACGTAGAACCATTATCAGAAGTAGAAGGATTTGAAAAATATGTTTGTTCAGCAGAAGGTTCTTGTTGAGGAACAAATGTTTCATAAAGCGCATTTAACTTTTCATAATCAATTTGAACCATTTTGTGCTCATTTGATTCGACTTCATCTGCATCCTCTAATGTTTTCTCTATAACATTGTATGAATTTCCAACTTATTGTTATGAATTAAATCACCATCATACATTTTAGGTTGTGCTGCAATGGCTTTCTTGAGACACTCAGGATTTGTATAACCCAACCCAGCTTTAAGAAAAGGATCATAAACTTTATTTGGTTTCTTCCCAAGCATGTGAATCGTTTGAATTGACTGACCCATTTTATAAACAATTCGATCATGAGAACTTAGTTTTTCTTCGAGATCAAGGATATCATCAAGATACCGATCTTCTCATTCTTTAAAAGCCTTCTTTTCTAACTGAGTTTCATGTTGAATTATTATCTTTTCATTTTTAACTTTGAGAAAATAATTTGAACTTTTTCTTTTTCTTTCACAAGTCGGTCAATCGTGTCTTTATCATTCCTTAATTCACGTTCCAATTCATCACATGTTTCTTTATATGTTGAGTATGGAATTGTTTTTGACTCAAATGTTTTGACCCGATCCTTAAACGTCTCAAGTTCCCGTTGTAGCAAATCTTTTTGCTTTTTAAGCTCATTATTCAAACGTTTTTGATTTTCAGCTTCACGTTGAACATTATATGCTAGCATTTGTATTTCATGATATTCGTCATGAGCAGTTAAATCATGTTCAGATGCGCCACCATTATTTTCCACAAACTGATCATCAAATATAATATTAAATCCATTCTAATTCATCATTCGTTGTTTGAATAATAGTTTACCTTTTTCCCATGACTCACTTGTTCATGAACCTTAAACGAAGCATGTACCTGGCTAACAGCCTTTGCATCATAGGATGGTACAGTCTCAGCATTTTCATCAGTTGGTTGGAGTCGAGCCATTAACATGGCTGCTGCAGTTAACTCTTCCAACTCTTCTCCATTTGAAGTGTCAAGCATGAAATCATTCTCTTCATTGCTGAGGTTACTTCCAGCTCCATCTTTCATAGCTAACAACATTTGTTCTCTGAAATACTTTGCATCACAAACTTTTGGTTTCTGACATTCATGAGCATAATGACCTTTCTCATTGCAATTATAACACTGAACATTTGCTTTGCCTGGAGTAGACTCAGTTCGTGGAACACGCTGAATAATCTGATTGCTTTCATCACCTGCATTAAACCCTTGAGTTCTGTTTCTCCCTGCATTCTTGTTAGCATTTCCATCATAACTAGCATTCTTGGTTTGTATGTCAACTCGACCATCCTGAACCACAGCTTGATTCCTTATGTTAGAGGAAACAGGAAGACGATTGTTGGTGGGTGTAGAGAACTTTTGAGAAATTGCTCGAGCGAGTAACATCATAGCTGTTGTAAGCTTATCCGCTTGAGAATTGCCTTGTAACTCCCCTTGATATTCATCATCATAATCAACAACTGATGGAGGATGTGTGACATAGTATGATTGTAGAGAATAAGAAGAGTTTGTATGAGAGTGTGGATGAAGAAAGCATTTAAATGAGCTAATAAAGCAAAGATCATGATTCTTGGCAAGCTTTTCTTTGCCCATGTGCTAGAAACATAGTGGTTCAAATTGCACTAATTGATCATACAACACATCATAAGAGACTATAGGTCCAGTTTGATTATAACGAACCATGGTAACATATTTGCTCCATTCTTGTTGCAAGCAATTGAGAAACTTTGTATTGATTGCCACCGGTATCGGACGAACATTATTGCGATCCATGATGTTTACAAGTGTTGTCAACCTTTCATGCACAGAGTCTAAAGATTCCACTTCTTTTGCTACAAACTTATCAGACTCATCCATAAGACGTGAGTGTCTCACATATAGTAATTTCAGATCCATGCATCAACCTTTTGATTCGTTCCCATATTTCTTTAGCATTCTTACATGCATCCACTGAATTGTATATATCATTTGGTATTACTTAAAGTAGATAATTCATGACCCTAACATCAACAATGTATTGCTTCTTGTTACCCTCAGTCATTTTGGATAACGGTTCAAGTATTGGTCCAGTAGGATTTGTTGGATCAACAACATGGGTCTATGATAAGGGCTACTTTGTACGAATCCACATTCGCATATTCTCTCGCCCTCTTCAAGGCTTATTATCCAAAAAACCTATTGAAAAATTTCGACTTTTCTCCCATGGAATAAAATTTCCCCTTTATGCAAACAATCACATCTAAGAATCATAACCAACTATCAACATGTCAAACCTCATCCAAAATCTCTCACCTTAAGCATAAGGAGGCTTTCATTAGCTCCTGTAGTCAGCGAGAGTTTGTTGATTGGAGTTGGTTGAATTACTAGAAGTAGACATGTAGTATTGGAAATGACTACAAAGCAAACGTTGGATCGTTTTGGAGATGAAGAATTTGTAAACGTGAAGTAAACGGCCAAGAGGATAAAGACGGTTTAAAGAGATAAATATTGTTTGGAGAACAAGAATACTTGTGAAGATAAGTATTGAGATATTTATATACAAGATATACATAATGTATTTATTTAAGAGATTACGTTTATGTTTAGAATAGATTATTATATCTTAGGAATGTATTGTAAGCCGACTAGGACTCCTTAGTCTATAAAAGGAGGCTTTAGGGCATTATACAAATATGCAAGTTCATAAGTTTTCATAGTTGTCAAGTCGATTCAGAAAAGCTTCAAGGTTGTAAACCCTAGTACTAGTGAAGAGTACTCGTATTATTGATCTAATAATACTTCTAGATATTAAGGTGTAGATTCTGCATACACTTTAGTATACATACAAAGTTTCTACAACAAGTTATTTTGGATTTATCCAAGGTAAATTAACCTTAAACAACTTAAGGAATCGATCAAGGATTGGGATCAACAACACCGACTATAGTATTTTATGTACTTTTAGGTGCCTTTGTTACCCTCACCTTGACACCACTCATAAACTTAAACCACGAGCTACACATTTTATTTTATTTTGGACATGCCACCCATTACCATGGATACCGTTGCCTTGACCTCAACACAAATAAAATTATCATTTCCTGACATGTTACATTTGATGAGACGGTATTCCCTTTTAGCTCGATGACACACGCCTCACCACCCTCATATGATTTTTTAGACTAATCAAATGATCTTATTTCTACTATCATTCGTTCCTCACCCATAACAAATACCAACAATCCTCAAATATCTCCTACTGCAACTAATCCCACATCACAACAAACGTCTTTAGATGGTACTCTAATCCAACAATCTCAAAACCATATGACCCAACAAACACACACCCAAACGATCCCTACTAGCCCTATAGCCCAGCCGGCCCAACCAACACAAACAGAACCGATCCCCATTAGCCCAGTATATCAGCCAACCCACCAAGATATTCAAACCTAACCCATTTCACCAACTATTGTTAACCCAAACCTGGTTTTGGTTCATCCCATGGTCACACGCTTTCGTGTCGGGTCTAATCGTCCTCCTAAGCGTCTTAACCTTTGTTAGATGCTATGTTTGCTAAGTAGATATCATACAAAAGCTAGTAGAATAAAGGAGAGGAGCTAGAGAGTATTTTCATCATTTTCTAAATTTTCATTTCAAAAGGGGAAATAGAAATGGGAGGGAGAAGTGAGTGTTACAAAGACAAGACATGTATATATACTCCTCCAAGATGAGTATATATACTTATTACTAAACTATTCTATTTTCCCTAAACTTAGTCAAACCTTGGTCAACTTTACCAAGATAGACTTTATTACATCAAAACTATTAATAAAAATATAAACTAAACTAAGACCAATTCATAAAAATAATTAACACTTTTTTTTGTTTCTAACAATCTTCCCCTAAGGGTTGATTATTATAGACGCTTCATCGTCGGTAGAATTGGTCTTCCATTCACAAAAGATTCCCATCTTCGCATTTGCTGTCGGTGACTTAGACGCTTAGAAATTTCTCTTTTGTATGCCTTCATTATGTCTTGATCTAATTCGCCCAGCAGAGGTGGTTTCTTCAAAAACTTGCTTTTAAACATTCTGAGCTTTACCTTATTCAAAACCTTTTCCAGTGTAGAATGACAATCTCTTCCAAGTACATGACTCTTTTCTCATCTTTACTATTTAAGTAAATCAAGCCCATTCGTGGCTCATCTACTATTGTGCATAGTGCACGTTCTTCAATACCAGGAAATGTTAATGTTGGAGCTGTTAAGTTTACCTTCATTTGATAACTTTCTATTCCTAGCTGGAAATCATAAACCCTCTCCCAGATCATACAACTTCTAATAAACGTTATCAATGAGTTCATTAGCTTGACTTTCTGATTATCAATCTCCTTGCTTTGGTAGAGATAATACAAGTCTTCAATATTGTTTTTGCTCAAGTACTTGAAGTCGGCTTCAGAAAAACTGTTTGGCTTATCGTTGGCTCTCATCACAAGAATTTCTTCCATAAAATCCAATCCATGTGGTTGATCAGTAACAATTCTGACAACTTTCGTAATCCTGTGATTCGAATAATAGTCTTCTGGATTTATCCTCACTTTCTTTTGATTTTGCTTGTATACTCTTTTATGCCATGAATCCTTCCAATTTTGAATTGATAACCGTGCATCTTCATTAAAAGTCTTGAACTCTTTCCGAACCTATCGATTTAACTTTTCTTCTAGATCAGGCTTTAGAAATTCTTCCGTATGAATCTTGCGGAGTGACAAAATATACTTCTTTTCCTCGATATTTCCATACTTCAAGAAGAATAAATCTTTATTATACAAAGGTCTTGGAGGTTCATTTGGATTCCTTTGTGGTCCATAGAAAATGAGAGTCTTTGGTATTGTACGTGGAATATATTATTGTCTGATTTCCCAAACTATCTAATTTTCCATGAAACTTGTTGATTGTTCCAAATGGTAGGCATATTCTTCAGCATTTCTGGATAAATTACTTAAAGAATCTCTCAAAGTAGCCTCCATTCTTGCATGATCAAAGATGGTTGGAACACGTTTGTCAACATTCTGAGACTCTACAATCAACTCAGGTGTTACATCTTCAGGAATCACTTCATCTTCATCAGCAACATTTTATTCTTCCCATACATCTCATTCTTGATGTTAACTTTGTTGTTTGGATACATATGTTGTGGAGTCTTTTCTTGAATGCTTTGACAAAGAATCCCTTGCAGACTTTGATCTTTTTGACATTTTACTCCTTTTCACTCTTTTCTCCCATTAGAGGAGCATCATCGTTCTTGATGTTCATCATGTTGAGAGTGAAGTCAATCTTCCTGCAAGAAGTGTTAATATAGAAGACTTTTCAAACTCATGCCTTAATGCCTCCCACAATGCAATATCATCAGCTCGATCTTGAAGATTTCTCTTCATCTTTAAGTACAGTTGATACTGAAGATTAATGGATGATTCTGTTTCAGTTGATGTGGTTGTGGTTGGGTGAACATGAATAACATTGGATTGTACATGATTTTTGAAAAGTTATTCAATGATTGCTGGAGCGTAGTGCTTTGAATTCTTAGAAATAAAAGTAGGTAACTTCTAAACGACAGGCATCCGATCTCAAATGATGATGTTAAACTATGCATGGTTTCAGGTTGGCTTCAATTAAATCATTGGTAACATTCTTAGCAATTTATGGAACAACCTCGTGTAGAATGTCATCAATCTTGTTATGAGTTTCCCATAACTTTGCAATAGTGACACACTTTCTTTCCATGTCTTGAATCATATAACATTGACGCCTACACATCCTGCGAAGCGCTCTTGGAAGATGAGAGTATATTCTAGAAATTCTTTTCTTGACTTGTGAATGTTTGGATGTTGAAGTATCTGGATTGGAAACAATATCCGTTAATTCCTGAAAAGTTTTCTTATTCGAAGATAAGATTTTCCTAGGAGAACTAAGTGGTGTGGGAATTGTTGTCTGCATCTCCTCATTCCTAATCTCCAAACTACCCATCTCATCATCCTTCTGCTCTCTTTCTTTATCATCATCATCATTAACTACTTCTGGATTATCCTTATGACTCTCGAGCTCTATCCTATCCTCAGAGTCATCATCATCCTTCTCAACTATTTTCTTTTGCTTAATTGTTATTTTGAGTGACTTCTGTGGTGAACTGGATTCTCCTGCAATTTGCTTCCTCTTCTTCATCACCAGAGGACTAGAAGAAATGGTAGGTAACCTATGGGCGCTAGGTGTAATCCTATGCGTTCCTTAGGTAGCAACAACAGGCTGCGATTGATTCATTGGAACATTTACTTTCATGAACACCGTCTTACACTCCTTAAAATCATCCGTCTCTCTAATCTCTGCAGTTAAGAGAGCATCCATAATCAACATGTGTTTGGTTGAGTACAATATGAAACAACTGAAGAATGTTGATCTTTGTCTGATCATGGCCAGAAGTTCTGGTTGATAAGCAGCGGTTGAATACTTTGAACATAGTCTGCCATGGTTGAGCCAGATTTTTTATGTAGAAAGCACTCACTTTGTCAACAACACCTTGATAACCAACTCTATTCATGAATGCTTCAATAGTGTGAATGTTGGTTGGTGTGACAAATGGATTCTCAAGAGTTTCCACTGGTAAATGAAGAGTATATCTGAACATATCCACAATATATGAATTGTTGAGTATCCAGCATGAACTTGATCGTGCCCTCAGTATCTGGTACCTTGCTCACCGTCCTCCAAAATTGTTGTAGGTACACAGCAGGGACATCAGCTATTGCAGTTAATGCATGACTGAGACAATGATTAAGTAGTATCAGCCCAACTATCTTGCATTCAGGAGAGCAAGGAATACTCTGCAACATCACATAATTATTGCATCTCACAATTGGTTTGTATTAAGGAACTAGTTGAGCTGCTGGAATCACGTGTTGAGCCATGTAGAATACTTTATGATGACATGAAATGATTAGTGAGATGAGA
>BQNB010132537.1:0-13510 GCA_026074375.1 Tanacetum coccineum
TTACACTTAAGAAGCAAGCTGGAAACTTAAATTACAAGTTGATTAAAGTTTAAATAAAAATAAGCTAAGAAAAACTAGTCTGGTGTTCGGCTTGTGTTTTCTTGAATTTATAGAAGTCCCAAGTCTTCTTTCTTCTTCTTGTTGTGTTAGTTGTGAGAGTGAAGCCTCAGCTTCCAATCCTAGCCCTCCATTTCTTTTGTGCTACTTCTAAATGCTCAATCCGCCATTGATTTACCTTGGGGGGAGGGAGATTGCCAGCTTGGCAGGTTTAAGAGTTAGTGGGTTGTGGGTTTAGGTTGGGACTGGGTAAACGAAGGGTTTGGGTAAAGGAATGGGGTGGTATCTCGTGATGTTGGGGGGTTCAAGGGGTTTGGCGGGAAAGCTTTGGGGGTGAGCTGTTTATTGGCTGTGATAATTTGAAAGTTTCAAATGAACAAGAAGAACCCCCCGCTTTTCACTAACTTGCCATGTCGTTTTGCCCCTTTTTTCTTTAGTTATAAGTAAGTTTCAAAATAGGCATAAACAGCCCTTGTGTTTATTGAAACAAAGATATAAGAAGATTTTGACAATGACAGTTTCAGCCCTTGGTGTTTTAAGAGAAAAACAGTTTTGTAAAATTGCAAATTCAGTCCCTCTTATTTTTAAAACACTTTTCTTTTTACAAACATTTTTAAACTTGACAATTTTAGTCCCTAGGGTTTATAAAAAATTGTTTTGGGCTTTAATTGGGCTTGGGTTTGTGTATTGGGCCCTACTGGGTGTGTTTGGGCCCAATAAGGTTTGTGCTGCTGTTATTGGGCTTTTTAAGGCCCAATAAGGTTTGGGTGGGTTTTGTGTGTACAATGGCTGAGATTGGATTGTTCAAGGGCTAGGATTGGGCCTTCAAAGTCTTCATAGTCTCTGTCAATTGCACACAAATGGGCTGTTGTCATTGATTGAGGCCCTATTTGGTCTTCACGTCTTCACTTAATTATTATATTTGGGGGGGGGCTTTCACGGGCCATTAGACTGGAGTTGAGAGCATCCAATAGTATCTTCAATTTCGGCTCGGTTTTGATGTTATTTTGTTGGTGACTTTGACTTTGACTTTTTGGTCTTTGGCTTTGATTTGACTTTGTCCTTCACAGCTTTTCCATTCCGAGTCCAGTTTTTTTGTTGGTGGGCTTTGTTTTTCGTCCTTTCTTGGTTATCCGTTCTGCACAATAATCCTAAATCAAGCGTATCTTTGGATTTTTAGTGTTTTGGTTATTTCAGGCTCGTTTTTAAAGTTAAAAGGTACTGTGTATTTCTGCACTACCAAAAATCCCCCTACTAACGTATTGCCGTGTCCTCACGCTATGACGATGAAGTAAGCATTTACGAAAACTATGGACTTTGAACCCCTCGACTAATAATTTGAAAGTAGCAAAGTGTTTATGTCAAAGGAAAGAATCAATACTTCGACAATCCGAATCTAACACCATTATTTTTGTATGTCATTTGACTACTCTTTTTTTTTTTTGAATTTTTTGAATGGTTTGTCTTTCATATTTAATACACAATGGAAATCATAGAGTGTGAAACGTCCATAGATTGATTTTTACGGATGTCCTGACGGAAAATTTCATCTTCCCGATTTATCACTAGTATTTAAACCAAGGCAATTTAACGAGATCATTGTGATATAAGTTTAGGGTAAAAAGCCCTCATAATTATGACTTGTGAACTTTTGAACTCCCGATATGGATAAATGATTAGTGTGTGTGGATGATTTAATCTCAACCATAGATCAACTGATTTCATAGTCACCAAAATGAATCGGACTCAAAGCAACATTTTATTATGACTTGCACTTGATTTTATGATACTCAAAATTATTATTTTTTTTTTTTTTTTTTTTTTTTTTTTTTTTTTTTTTTTTTTTTTTTATTTTTTTTTTTTTTTTTAAGTTCTTAAATAGAATTGCGTTGCTTAGTTTGAACACTTACTAGCCTCGCTCCCTAGTAGGATATCCAAACAACGTCGGTGTTCTTGTTTGAAAACCAACCCCGTTGCTAGCGTAGTGGGAAATACTCAAACACTTTCTTTCTAATATGGCTAAGGATTAGTGTCTTATTTGAACCCTCAACATAGACCTTTCTTCCAAGTGAGATATCACGCCACACCAAGTCCTTAGAAGCAAAGATGTCTTAGTTTGAACCCCCACCTCGTGGTTAGCGGGGTGGGATATCACGACACATCTTTTGCTTGCTCCATATGATCAACTGTATGCTTTATTGGCATTAAATCTTTTCATAAAACTTTTGCTTTTAAGAATCAAGTACAAATCTGAAGCTTTTTCTGAAAAACAGCGATTGACTTAGCTAGTAAATCGAACACTTATGATTAGGCGGATTTAGAAGTTTATGGAAGAAAAGACACAAGTTATTCATATAAGTTTTTCAGACGAATCTTGTTGACACTATACTTATATTTACACTCTTTCATTTCTCGTTATCATTAAGAATTCAAAGCATAAAATTCGTTGAAGCTTTGCCTTAAAAAGAACTAGATAGGGTCAACTCGCCCGATCGAGCGTCATATATTTTTCTTTACTCACCCAAAAAAAAAGACAAAACAAATTATTTATTTTTGAAATTTTTAAATTTTTCATTTTTATTTTTTTGTATTTTGCAAAAATTTGGTGTAAAAACGGGATTGGTGATAACAACGACTGCAGGCAAAAATCAAATCGAAGATTCCCCACCATACTAGAACTAAACATCGTCCTCGATGTTTCAAAGGGGTACCTAAGTAAATCTAAGGCCGTTTATGAAGTGTGCCAAAGATAAGCGATAGTCGATAGGTTTGTGGATACTGAATTCCAAATGAAGCTTGAGGTTGTGAAGTCGAGTTAAATTGACAGAATCGAGAGCCTTTCAATCCGGGAATACTGGGGACATACAATAAAAGCTCACAAAACATGGACAAAACCGGTAATGGAAAAATGAAAAGCTTTCTCACACATAAACACTTATTTTATTACTACTACGGATTAAGCTTGGGGTGCTCCCACGAAGCGCTTGTTTAGGGTCCCGTACGCTTGACCCGTCCCCGAATTTATTGGTTCATGGGGAACGTTTGAGATCGGGACAACCTCGGTTGGTAACGTCCCTCAAAGTAAAGTTTGATACGATGAAATTCTCTTTAAAGTTAGGCGGAGTTTTGAGATAGCTCGTCGGTTGAATAAAGGAAAAACTTGGGACAACGGTGAATGGTCCAGACCAAGGGTTTCAATTTGCCGAGAATCTTGAGTCTAGAGTTTGAAGAGGAGAACACGTATCCCCACGTGAAAACGCGGTTTTTGATTTAGATCGTGTATCTACTTGGTTTTTCCTTACTAGGAACAAAAGTTTTCGACTAAGGACTGATAGCAGTTAATTTAGTTCATTCAGATTGACTTCCTGTGATCCACCCGCTGTTTGATTATCAAAAATTGGTATGCTTGAGAGCCCAGTAGGCTTTGTGCTCTAGCCTCGATCGGTAGATGACAATGCCTTCCCCCTGTACACAAGTTTATATTGGAGTATCACCCGATGGTGTTTTGTACGCTGTGCGGATAGGCATAAAGCATCATTAGTTTTTCCGACCAGGAAGCACGATTTTCTCCACGGGTTCTTTCAGAATACGCTTTAAACCACGATTTGGACACCTTAGACTTGCACTTGTGTGTGGGTGTTAAGCGGTGGAGAGTTGGAGAGACGTTGTGTTACTCATACTTGGAGCATGACCTTTGTAAATTGAGTCATTGCCAGAAGTGGAGTTCGCGATCACTTATATAGCTCGGGGTGCACCAATATCGAGGAGGAAGAGTGTTTTAAAATTTGCAGACAACTCGTGGCATCATTGGTGGGGATGCGCTTTTGCTATTCGACCCTTTTTGATCAAATAGTCAACAGCCAGAGTATGTACTTGTTTACTCTTGAAGACGGAAACGGGCCCCTTAAAATCAATGCCAGATGTCAAGTTTCGCAAATTGGATGGGTTTTGTGGATCTCAATCACGTGCGTTAATTTTTCCTTGACGTTGAAATGTCAAAACGGGTGACTAGTCATGGGCATCCTTGTAGATGGTGGGCCAATAGAATCTGAATCGTAGATTTTTCTTGCTGTGTTTTGGCAAAATAGTGTCCCCCAGTAGGTCACTGTGACAAGCTTGAGAATGTGCTAATGGCTTCTGGCAAGATACCAAATAACGTCTTATCACCTGTTCACACTGATTTAATCAGGAAAAGGATCATCCAGAAAATAGGTGTTTGACATCTTGAAGAATTATTTTTTTGTTGGATGTCATTCCTTGATAACGAATTCCCTCGCATGGTAAATTGCAAAGTCTGCAAAACATGGTTACTTTGATCTTGAAGAGGCAATCAACCAAGGAGTCTCGGAGAGGAAATGCGTCATGATTTCTTTGTATAGAGTTTGTCTTGATGCGGATTTTCGAGTCTGGACAGTTGATGCGCGGCGTGGCATTCTCAGCCACTTTTTTGTCTCAGAATTTCATTATCAAATTTCTTGGAGCAACAAGATCACGCATGAGTCTTGCCTTAAGCAACCTTTTTGCAAAGAGATACTCCGATGCGAGTGGTCAGTATACAAACTATGCTTTTTTGTATACAAGATATGAACGATAATTTTCACAAAGGCATACACTAAAGACAAGTAATTCTTTTTTCAGATAGTAGTGTAGTGAGTTTGTGCCCTATTCATAGTCTTGCTAGCATAGATTTTAGGTTGAAATGCTTTGTTTTTTCTTTGCCGAGACTGCCCCAATTTGCGAAATCTTAGCATCGACCATCAGTTCAAAAGGCCATAGTCCCAGTCGGGAGCAATTAAGATCGGAGCCTCAGTCAATTTCTTTTGAGTGTGTTATAGGAATCGACACATTCTTCAGAAAGACAACCGGAGTCCTTTTTAAGCAAATGAGTCATAGGTCGGGCAATTTGAATGAGTCCTGAATGAACTCGCGGTTATATAAACGGCGGGCCCAAGGAGAAATCGACGGACCCTTTGATGTAGTCGGTTGAGGGAGTTTTGCATATTCTTAGAACTTTTAGTCGATCGGGACTCAAGTCCAAGACTTAGAAATTTTATGTCCGAGAGAACTATGCTTCCTATTTTAACCATGAAATGGCTCTTTTCCCAGTTTTTAAGCTGATTGGTGTTCTTCACATCCGCTTTCAACATCTTTTCTAAATGGGTAGGCATGTAGATAAAGAGTCCCCAAAGCCGAAAAGTCGTCCATGAATACTTCATCGTTTTCTAATAGTTATCGTGGAAGATTGCATATTTAATCTTTGATACGTGCCGGAGCATTGCATTAGCCCATAAGGCATGCGTAGATAGGCAAAAGTCCCGTTTGAGGCTGTGAAGGTTGTCTTTTTTGAATCTTTTGGGTCCAATTGGAATCTGGAAATAAAGGAGAAAGCCATCAAGAATCAGTTGTATTCGTTTCCTCCTAGTATTCTACTCGTGCTTTTGATCCTTTGAATGTTATGGGAAGTGATCTTGGGGTGGCTTAATTAATGTTTCTGTTAATCAATAAATACTCGCAATTCCCTTTGACCATCGAGTAGATTCAGCTCTTTATCTTCTTTTGTGATGACAGTCATACTCCTTTTTTAGGTACACTGTGTACGGGGCTCACCCAAGGTGCTGTCAGAGATGGGTAAATCAATCCGAGTCAAGGAGTTTTTCAACCTCTCTTTTTTTTAACATCGTGAATTTTTGGGTTTACCCTTCTCTGAACTTTGCACAGATGGTGCATAGGTCCTCTTCCTTAAATATTTTTGTGAGTTACAAAATTCCGGTGCTATACACCCTTTATATCGGAGAGTTCCAAGCGCGATTGCTCGCTTGTGGGACTTTAGAATTTCAAAAGAGTTGCACTTTCATATCTTTTAAGTCTTTGCAATAATGACGGCAAACTTATCGTCGCCTTCCATTAAATGCGTACTAAGATGGGGGTTTAGGCTGTTCCTTGGAGTTCAACTCGGGAGGTTCATTAATGGAAAGTTTCAACAGCTTCTAGGCTTCACAGATTTTGAGGTTCTTTCCTAAATTAGGCATATATTGTTCTGATTGGGAGGGGGGGTGGTGGTTCACTGTTTTCAACAATTGCCTCTAGAATCAGTGATGTCCCCTCTAGGATCCTGATAAGTTGATCAACTTCAGATGAAGTTGGTATCATCTTCTAGAGTCAAGAAACGAATCTGTTATTACATTAAGTGATAGTCACTATCCACGAAAGGAGTGAGATATTGGCGAAGATGTAGAAATCTTTAGGCTCAGAATATGGAGTGGGATTGCCACTGCGCATCATGTTTGATATATCCTGTTAGGATCTCTGAGAATACTATCACACAAGCAATTCGATGACGTCGATTTTGTTGACCGTCATATGGTTGTAATCAGCTGTATATTTTGAAGTTTGGTCCAAGTTGAATGTGATGGCTTCTTTGCCAACACGGAGGGTAATTATAGCCTTATACACATCTATCATAGCTTGACTAGTTTTCAAGAAACATCGCCGAGAAGAATTATGGGGATCGGGGCGGTCTGGTTCAAAAATCAAACAAACTACGAAGTCAGCTGGAAATTGGTAATGTTCCCACATTTTATAAAGGACGTCCTCAGCATTTCCAATGGGTTCAGTGATTGACGTTATATGGGCAAGCTCTAGCGTCATGAAGTAGGGGTCAATTCAGAATGAGATAGACTTTTCCATACCTGACTAAGGCTATGAGATTAATTGCTCGCACCAGATTCGGACAATGCGTTGCATGTAGTATCCCTATTAAGCAGTGATATGCGTGAAATCACTTGGAATCAGAATCGCCCTGGGTCTCAAAGTTTCTTTGGTAATTGTTAAGGATGACAGTTGAACAGTTTTGTTCAAAGGAGGTCTTGCCAATTCGATTAATTTTCTTGTTTCCAATCAAGTTTTTAAAGTCGAAGCAACAAATTTAGGCATGAGCATCAAGGCATCGGTAAAGCTAATCTCGAAACTTAAATCCCTAAAGATTTCGTAAAATTTCTCGATTTGATCGTTAGCTTTTTCCTTGCGCCTTTCATCATTTCTTCGTGATGGAAATGGAATTGATGCTTTAGGAACAGGAGTATCAACGGAGAAATAATTGGGTCAGGATTTGGATTACGAGATTGAATTTGAAAACAGGAGGTTGGACGTTTCGGGATTTCATTATGGCAGGAGTCATCGTGTCCTTTGTCACCTCGAGTATTGAATACGCTTTCGGTCTTGGATGGTAACCCATTCGGGTAGTGATACCTTTATATCTTCCTTAGGGTTGGTACAGTGTTACCTGGAAGAGTTCCAGAACCGGAAGTGGAAGCTGTATTAGCTGTACAAATTTTAGATAAGCATGTCAGTCAAATTTGCAATCTTGGGATTGCATGGTTTTGACTTGTTTTGCATGTTTCTCACAATGCCTCTAATTATACAATTTTCGCGTGACATATCTTTCAAATCTGTTCTTGACAACACCGTGTGTTCTGAGGAGCAGGTCCTTGGATGAGCTACTGGTTGATTTAAACTACTGGTGAGAACAGGAGGTCGATAAATCTACGCTTGGTTGAATTGTTTCTCTGTTTTGATTGAAGTTATTCCTCGATTGGAATTTGTTTTGGTTATTGGCATGGGGCTTCTGAACGGAGGTAAACACCAGGAGGTCGAATTTGATTGAGGACCATCGGAGGTCTATAACCTGATATTAGCTTGTTTGACATTGGCCGCATGCGGCCTGGGAACATACTCTGAATGTTGTCATGGTACATGTTGCTTATTAGTGGATGGGACAAGTTTTGATAAGAATGTCCTCCCCCACAGTTACACAACTTTGTTCTACGCTTTTTACGAGGCGGAAGTGGGGTTGGTTTTTTCTATCAGAGGATAATGCACGAACCATGTCTTTGGTTCAGCAACATCAGATGTAATAGCTGGGGTGGAAGAGCTTGTTCATTTTTGCTACTAACAGCTGTGTTTTGACTGACGTACCTTAGATCTTGCTCTCGATAATTTTTAAAACATTCTCGAGGCATTATTGGCTACAATAACCCTAAGAGATACACGGCAGCTGAGTCAATGAATCTTGGTCATTTGAATTTAGGAATTTTAGGAATGTATCGAGTTGATGCAATCTGAAAAACCCATGATGTGGGCTTTCTTAATAAATCATTGAATACGATCAGCCTCATAAAACGTTTATAAATTTTTGTGAAATCTCGTTGATTTCATTTTTCAGATTTGTCGTTTTAAGAGGGCGGAAGAATTTGTAATAAATTTTCGAAAAACAAGAACGTCCCAATGGTGTGCTTCAATCGACCGAGGGGGTTTCTTTTCGTAGCCAATTCAGGGCTGCCCTTCGTAGATGAAAACGGGAAAAGCATAAGCTTAACCGAGTATTGGTCGTTCGGAATATTCATTGTGGATGTGATCTTGTTGAAGAATAAACGGAATGTGAGCATGATGGGTCTTCTTTATGTGTCCAAAAAATTGCTTGTTTAGAACAAGATTTTGAAGGGACCATGCTTGATCTCAAAGTTATTTGCGGTGATTTCGGAAAGAACTATCGCATCCTCGTATCCCTCGGTGGGTGCTTCGAGCAATTGCGCATAGTACGATTATCTACGGGCCATCGTAACTATGGGAGGTATTATCAGGGTTCTCTAGATTAGAGATTCACGAAGTTTTGTCGAACTATGTGGTGTCGACGTTTACGGGCTGAGAACGTGTGCGCTTGCACAATAGAAATACATAAGAAAACATTTTTTACTAATTTTTTTTTTTTGTTTTTTCAAAGATAATTTCACAATTGATTTTACGGACATGAGATTAGACACTTAAACAAATAATATGCTTACTTCTCGGTAAACTCTCAAAAAGATAAACTCACAGGTGAGCGGAGGAGTTGGAATAGCGCGAAGTTATTTATCCTTTCGGGTCGTAGTTCATAGGAACAACCCTCTCTTTACCCAACTTTATAGTTTGTTCAACTTTCCGAGGTTGAGGCCGTACGACGTAGAGAATAAAAAAGGCAAGTTTTTAATCTTTTGTTCGAGTGGGAACCAACAAGTTCACGGAACTTATTTTGATTACTACCTCAGGTGAGAATATTATTTTTTTGGTTTTTTACCAAGTTGTGAATTTTATTTCTTTTTTATTATGGACAATGTTTTTATATTTTTGATTTTTTTTTTTTTTTTTTTTTTTTTTTTTTTTTTTGGATTTTTAATGTTAATTATACTCAAAAAAGAAATGAAAATATTTTTGTAACCCTTTTTTTTTTTTTTTTTCTTTTATTATATTTTTATTATAAAAATTATTCACACTTTCAAAAACAATTGGTCAAACGTAACGACAAACGTTTGCACAGCCTCCCCGGCAACGGCGCCAAAAATTGATCGGTTGTGATTACACTAAATATATATATAATATATATTAAAATATAAAATATATAAAGAAGTGTAAAAACAGCAGAGTCAATGATACCCGATGAAGGTAGGTATAGCGGTTTTTCGGGTCGTAAATCACAACGAGGTGGATGGTAAATCGTTACGACTGATTTGGATGGTTTTGAATTGAGAAAATGATTTTGATTTCTTATATAGATAAACTAAAATTAATAAAGAAACTAAAATTATTTACGTGAAACAAGCATGAAAATGGGAATTTACATATATACGGGGAACATATATAGTTATACGGATAAATACCTAAACTACGGGGTGAATTAATAAATGGCATGAATATCCTAAGAAATATAAGGGCGTACATAATTGGCTAATTATACTTGACTAAAATTAATTAAAACTTAATAATCTAAATTAAACATGCAATTATAGGACTAAGGGAATAAATTACAAGCTAAAACTAAAATTTATAATAATAATGTACTAAATTAATTTTAATTTTTTTACTAATCAAAAATATTCTAACTAAATGAAAATGTAAAAATTTTCTTTATCGGAGTTTAAAAAGGGACAAAACGGTATGAAACGAAAAATGAGGGCTCGTAAACGGGGCCGGAACTTGAAATTTTAGCAAAATTACCACTAATAAGTTTTTATAATTTTCCTATAAACTAGTTGATTAAAGAAAATTTTCTAAAAAAGAAAAATAATTTTTTGTTAATTTTTGTATTTTTTATGAATTTTCTAAGATTAAAAACTAATTAAAACTAATTAAATATAAAAAGCTAGAAAATATAACTATAAAAAAATCTGAAAAAATCAAATTAAATAAAGAAAAAGTTGAAGAATCTAAAAATATAAAAAGCCCTAAAAGTTACTGTAGCAATTAAAAGTAATTAAACTAATTAAATCTAAACCTAATTTAAATTAATTAAATTAAATAAATTAACTAACCTAACTGGCAAGGACTAACAGTGAAATACCCTAAAGGACTAACAGTGTAACAAGTATCTAACCTAAGGAATTAACTGTGCTAACTATAAAAGCCGAAATTACACAAATGGTCCCTGAGTTGGACCCCGATTATCAAATAAGATCCAAAGTGCTTATTTTACAAAACTTAAAAAAGCAAAGTTATGAAGCAGCTTAATGGCAATATTTTTAATAAAAGGCATAAGGTCTGAAACTCACTTAATAAGCCAGAAATATAAGCTGTTTTTGACAGAAAGTCAAATAAGCTTAGAAAGCTTATTGGCTTTTTCTTTGAGCTTAAAAGCTCAGGATAAGCTGAAAGTGGGTTTACTAACTTAACTAACCTAAATCTACCTAATTTAACTAAACTTAATACCAATAAGCCCTAAAATAAGCTAAAGCAGGAATAAGCTAACTTAACTTAATTAAAACAAAAACAGAAAAAGAGCTACTTTGCAGCCTAATAGCTACCCTAGAGGGGGATAAGCTACAATTTTTGGGGAGATAAAGGCTCTACCTAGGGGATTATTGAATATACTATAATAATCTAGTGATTCTAATTATTTTCAAGAAATCAGAACTGAAAAATCCATTTTGCACCAGAGGAGAGGGCTTACTCAGTGGCTGATATGGGCTTTTTGTGATTATATTATAAGAACAAAAATGAACTTTTTACACAAAAGCAAGTCAAAACAGATTGAGAGTAGTGGTCAAAGAGCTTTATTTCAAAATAAGAGGGTTCAAATCACAATAAAACTGCTGATCTTTTCTTCTCAAAATTCAAGTTTCAAAAAAAAAATATTGGTTTCACTCTTGTGACTTTTTTTTACTTGGCCAACTTCAAAGGAGCTGGAATCTAAGATCTTAAAGGGACTTTTTGTGACTATATGAGCGTAAAAGGAGTTGCTTAAGCTGTCAAAGCTGCTTAAGGCGTAAGGATTTTTTTTTCATTTGTGACAAACTTTGAAAGAAAAAGTAAAAAGCTAAGAGCTCAATTGTTTACTGGTAAAAACTATAAATTTTTGGCCTAATTAAACCAAACTCTCAAGCTATAATGCGGTGTGCTTATGGACCCATACCACACCCCATTTGACCCATTTTCGAGCTTAACCAAACACCCCTTTAAATGAGTAAAATGACTTTTTACTAAATTTTACTTAAAACTAATTAATGTAGGTTGATGTGAGTTACAGTAGGATTAAGTCGAAGCAAATAAACACAACTTTCTTTCAGAATTGACAAAGAATTTAAAAGACGAATAATGTTGACAATCACAAGAAATTTAACATTAACTTCAAAACTTTAGATTTCAATTAATTTGCTTAAAAACGACAATGTTACAATAAAAAGTAAGCTGGAAGCTTAAGCTACAATTTTTAAGAAAAAGTTAAGTAAAAAAAAATGCTAAGTAAACTTGTTGGTGTTCGGCTTGTGTTTTCTTGAATTTATAGAAGTCCCAAGTCTTCTTTCTTCTTCTTGTTGTGTTAGTTGTGAGAGGTGAAGCCTCTAACCAATCCTAGCCATTGATGAAGTTTGTGCTTCTTTAAACATCAATCCCGCCATTGATATTTCTTGGGGAGAGGGAGATTGCCAGCGTGGCAGGTTTAAGAGGTAGTGGAAGGTGGGTTTAGGTTGGGACTGGGTAAACGATGGATTTGGGTAAAAGAAGGAGTGTTAACTCGTGATGGTGGGGGGTTCTAGAAGGTTGGCGGGAAAACGGGTTGAGGGGGAGACTGTTATTAGCTCACAGGTTTTTAAAAGTTTCATAAGCCAAAAAGAGACCCTGAAGTTTCACTTCTTTTCATTTCGTTTTGTTTCTTTTTTTTTCTTAGTTATAAACAAGTTCAAAAAAATGGCAAAACTGCCCCTTGTGTATTAAGCACAAAGAATTAAAGAAGGAATGAGCAATTGGCAAATTTGGTCCTTGCTTTTTATAAAGAGATAAAGGTTTTGGAAAATTGCAAATTCAGTCCCTTTCATGTTTAAAACACTTTTCTTTTATAAAACAATTTTTAGAATTGACAATTTCAGTCCCTGAGGTTTTATAAAAAATTGTTTTGGGCCAGGGTCTGGGCTTGGGTTTGTGTATTGGGCCCAATTGGGTTTAGGCTTATGTTATTGGGCTTTTTAAGGCCCAATAAGGTTTGGGTGGGTTTTGTGTGTACAATGGCTGAGATTGGCTTGTTCAAGGGCTAGGATCGGGCCTTCAAAGTCTTCATAGTCTCTGTCAATTGCACACAAATGGGCTGTTGTCATTGATTGAGGGCCCATTTGGTCTTCACAGTCTTCATTAATATACTATTGGGCTTTCCCGGCCCATCAGATGGGTTGAGATTGCAACCAATAGTATTCTTCAATTACGGCTCCGGTTTTGACTGTTGTTTTGTTGAGTTGACTTTGACTTTGACTTTTCTGGTCTTTGGCTTTGATTTGGCTTTGTCCTTCACAGCTTTTCCATTCCGAGTCCAGTTTTGTCGTTTTGGCTTTGTTTTTCGTCCTTTTCTTGGTTATCCGTTCCTGCACAATACATTTAGCAAAACAAGCGTATCTTTGGCATTTTAAGTCCGTTTTTGGTTATTTCAGCTCGTTTTTAAAGGTAAAAGGTATGTGTATTTAAGCACATACCAACAGTCACCTTATCAAATTCATCAACACACTTACCAAAACACTCAACTTCAACCACCAGCTTCAACATATCCATCTCCACAGTATGGTTCACCTTATCAGTCTCAACAATACTCAACTCATCAATCATCAACACCTCTTTTAGTAACTTATCCATCCAATGATTTTCAATCATCAATTCACCACAACGTTTATTCTGCATCATCATCCATACGTCAATTAGAATATCCTCCCCAAATTAACTCACAATTTGAATTTTCCCAACAAGACTCCGGCCTAATTGTTCCAGTGTTCCAGAAAGGTGATGATCCCATTGATGCCATCAATCACATGATGTCGTTTTTGACTGCAGTTGTCACCTCGTGTTATCCCACAACCAATAATCAGCTAAGAAACTCGTCTAACCCTAGGCAACAAGCTACCATAAATAATGGAAGAGTTACACTACAACTAATTCAGGGGAGACA
>BQNB010132538.1:0-10514 GCA_026074375.1 Tanacetum coccineum
GGAGGGTTGCGGTGGTGAGGACGGTGTCGAGGTGGTGTGCGGGGTGGAGATGAAGTGGTGAGTGTCGGTGGTTGTGGTGTGGCAGCGGGGTGATGAGATGATGGAGCGGCAACTGAGCAACGGAGGAGGGGGGCGGCACGTGGAGAAGCGTGAGTGTGGGGATCGAGTGGATCGGGCGATGAGAATCGTTTTAGGTTTCGGTCGGAAAAGTCCGCCGGAAAACTTTTCTGGCGGCGGTGACGTGGTGGCCGGCGGCTGGCCAGAAATGGGGAGGGAGAGAGGAGAGGGAGTGAGGAAGATGATGTATTGTGTGTGTGTTTTTGTTTTTATAAAATGAAAAAAAAAGTGTATGATTTTTATATTTATATATATATATATATATAAAGTTATAAAATAAAAGTGTAAAGTGTGGGATAAATGAGGGTAGATTTTATAAATATTCCCCAGGGACCTAAAGTGTAACTTTTGAGTAATCTTTTATAAAATAGTGGTTCGGGACTCGTTTGGGCGACTTAACGGGTGATTTAAATCACGAAACTTGCGCCATTGTTTTCCAAATCATTTTTCCAACAAAAATGAGTATTTACTTGATAATATTTCATACATATATATTTTTTAATATTTATAAAAATGTTCGTTATTTAATTGATATACCTAGTCCAAAGGAAAATAAATCTTAACCCGATTATTCGCGTTTTTAATAAACGTTAAATATTTTATTAAATACTTTTATTTAATAAAAGTGATAATTAAATATAATTTAATTATTTTCGTGTCGGCCTACGTTGTTCTCGTTTCTAAAAATTTTGCGAGTGTATTTCAGTCACTTTCTGCCCGTTTCTAGGTCTCGGGTAAAACTAAAAAGTTGTCTGAAATGTCGTTTTACATCAAATCGCTTTAGGGTCCGAATCGTGAAAACGTGATTTAGTGGTTCGTTTTTGATAAATTCTATGAATTAAATTATTTCCTTTTTCGTTTTCGAATCAAATAATTTAAAAATAATATTTTTTTAAACGACAACATGTAATAATAAATATGATTTATTATTTAAATATGTTCTAAAAATTGACGGTTGTTATATGTAGGAAGATGCCTAACACACGATCTGGAGCGTCAAGGACACGAGAAGCAGTCAACGAGCAAAGCGATCGATGGATGGCAGAAGCATTGAGAGTGCGTGACGCTGTCAGAAACCTTAGACCCCTTATGGGAGATGAGGTCGAACAAGAAGAAGTAGGAGGAAATGGAAATGGAGGAAATGGAGATAAAGGAAATGGAAATGGAGGAAACGGAGATGGAGGAAATGGAATTAGAGGAAATGGAAATGGTAATGGGAACGGAGGAGAATATGGCTATAACTTTAGAGGATTTATGCCTGCTAGAGAATGCACATATCAAGACTTCCTGAAGTGCCAGCCACTTAACTTTAATGGAACAGAAGGATTTGTCGGATTGACTTGTTGGTTCGAGAAGATGGAAATAGTTTTCTACATTAGCAACTGTCCAGAGAAGTACCAAGTGAAGTATGCTTCGTGCACGTTTCTGAATAGTGCATTGACTTGGTGGAACTCCCACAAGAGAACGATTGGGAATGAGGCCGCCTATGCCATGAGTTGGGCAGAACTTATGAAGTTGATGACTGAGGTGTATTGTCCAAGGAACGAGATTCAGAAAATGGAAACTGAATTGTAGAATCTGACCGTGAAAGGTAATGACTTGACTGTCTACACTCAAAGGTTTCAGGAGTTAATTTTGTTGTGTACTAGAATGGTCCCTAACGAAGAGGACAGAGTGGAGAGGTTTATTGGAGGGTTACCAGACAACATTCAAGGAAATGTGATTGCAGCAAACCCAACTAGATTCCAAGATGCCGTACGCATTGCTAACCAATTAATGGATAAGAAGCTCCAAGGTTATGCTGCAAGGAGTGTTGAGAGTGAGAGGAGGATGGAAAGTAACCCTAGGGATAAACGTGGACAACAACCGCCATTTAAGAGGCAAAATATTAGTGGGCAGAATGTAGTTAGAGCTTACATGACTGGGAACAATGAGAGGAGAGGGTATATTGGACCTCACCCACGTTGCAACAAGTGCAAATACCACCATGTAGGGCCATGTACAGTGAAGTGCAATAACTGTAAGAAGGTTGGACACATGACTAGGGATTGTACGACGACTATTACCCTAAACACTCAGAGAGCTCCAGTTGGAAATCAGCAGGGTGTTGTTTGTTACAAGTGTGGAAGACCGTGACATTTTAGGAAGGATTTCCCTAAGTTGAGGAATCAAAACCGTAGAAACCAGACAAGAAACAGAGTTGGAAATAAGAATAGAAACCAGACTGGAGGTAAGGAGGCTACAACAAAGGCTTACGCCATTGGTGGAGGAGGAACAAACCCTGATTCTAACGTTGTCACGGGTACGTTTCTTCTCAATAACTGTTACGCTTCCATGTTATTCGATTCGGGCGCCGATAGAAGTTTTGTGTCACACCTTTAGTGCTTTGCTTGATATTACACCATCCAATTTAGACACTAGTTATGTAGTAGAACTTGTCGATGGAAGAATTTCAGAAACAAATGTTGTTCTTAGAGGTTGCACGTTAGGATTATTAGGTCATCCGTTCGACATAGACCTAATCCCTGTAGAACTTATTAGTTTCGACGTCATCTATGGATTGGTTGGCGAAATACCACGCGTTGATCGTTTGTGACGAGAACGTCTTCTGTATACCTTATGGAGACAAAGTATTGATAATCCGAGGTGACGATTATGGCAAGGGAAGTAAGCTGAACATCATATCGTGTACGATGACCCAGAAGTATATTTAGAAGGGATGTCAGGTCTACCTAGCGCAAGTTACATCCAGCAAGGCTGAGGATAAGTCGGAGGAGAAGCGACTTGAGGACGTGCCGATCATACAAGAATTTCCAAAGGTATTTCCAGACGATCTGCCTGGATTACCACCTGCTCGACAAGTTGAATTTCAAATCAACTTAGTCCCTGGTGCTGCACCTGTAGCACGAACCCCGTATCGATTAACACCAGCCGAAATACAAGAGTTATCCACTCAGTTGCAAGAACTTTCTGACAAAGGATTTATAAGACCCAGTTCCTCACCCTGGGGAGCACTGGTTTTGTTTGTCAAACAGAAAGATGGTTCTTTTCAGATGTGTATCAACTACCGTGAACTAAACAAACTTACTGTGAAGAATCGATACCCAATTTTGAGAATTGATGATTTGTTTGATCAATTGCAAGGATCAAGAGTCTACTCTAAGATCGACCTAAGACCTGCTTATCGCCAACTCAGAGTTCGAGATGAAGACATTCCTAAGACCGCATTTAGGACTTACTATGGTCACTACGAGTTCCAAGTAATGCCATTCGGTTTGACTAACGCACCAGCAGTATTCATAGATTTGATGAATAGGGTGTGCAAACCGTGTCTGGATAGATTTATGATCGTGTTTATCGATGACATTTTGATTTACTCCAAGAGCAGAAAGGAGCATGAAGGACACCTTAGGTTGATTTTGAAGTTGTTAAAGGAGGAGAAATTGTACGCCAAGTTTTCGAAGTGTGAATTTTGGCTGTCGAAGGTACAATTTCTTGGTCATGTAATTGATAGCGAAGGCATTCACGTTGGCTTGGCCGGTTACTACTGATGATTTATCGAAGGTTTTTTGAAGATCGCTAGGCCTATGACAAAGTTGACTTAGAAAAGCGTGAAATTTGATTAGGGAGAAAAGGCGGAAGCTGCGTTTCAGTTGTTGAAGCAAAAACTATGTAGTTCGCTGATTTTGGCTTTACCTGAGGGAAGTGAGAACTTCGTGGTATATTGTGATGCTTCGCATAAAGGGTTGGGTACAGTTTTGATGCAAAAGGAGAAGGTCATAGCTTATGCATCTCGCCAACTCAGGGTTCATGAGAAGAACTATACTACACATGACCTAGAGCTTGGTGCAGTAGTGTTTGCTTTAAAGATGTGGAGACACTGTTGGGACTTAAAGGACTTCAAGGATTCTTAATGTTACTACTGCTCAGGTACATAATGGAAATTATACTAAGTAGTTAGTACTGGTAGTATAATGTTACCACTGCTAGTTACTACTGTTAGTATAATATTAGTACTGTTAGTATGGAGTTACTACTGCCAGTAGAAGTTAAGACTGCTCAAAGTTGAAGACTGAAAATATGCTAAGTTGTTAGTGCCGCTAGTACAAAAGTTACTACTGTTAGTGTAACTTAGTACTGTTAGTGTAACTTAGTGATGCTAGAGTAAAGTTACAACTGTTAGAGTAAAGTTAGTACTGCTGGTACTTACTACTGCTTATGCTTAGTTTGTGCTGTTAGTTATAAAGATACAACTGATTGAAGACTTACTACTATCAAGAGGATAAAGACAAAGTAAAGAGATAAAGTTTGTATGGAGACCAAGAATACTTATGAAGATAAGTATTAAGTTATATTTGTAAAAGATATGTATAACTTATTTGGTTAGGAGATTGTGTGTAATTATAGAAAAGATTATGATAAGTTAGGAAGGTATTGTAAACCTTGTAGGACTCCTTGGAGTATAAAAAGAGGTCCTAGGGTATAGAATGAGCTATTAGTTTTCAATATCTCAATAGCAGTTTTCCATAGAATTCGTAGCTTCAAGGTTGTAAACCTTATCACTAAGATAGAGTGACCGTATTAATATATTAAAGCGTGTTGTGTTATATCTTTGTGTCAATCATAATTCACTGTTTCATATACTTCTTAGTGGTATAAACTAGATTCTGCATAGTTTATATCATTCAAATCAAAGTTTCATTCTTAGTATTTTTGGATTTATCCAAGGGTACTAAACCTTACAAGCTAAGGAGTTAAGGATCTATTCATTGGGATCAACAAGTGGTATCAGAGCTTGTTGTGAAGCTTTGAATAAGAAGAATCAACAAATTTATCCAAGATCAATTTTTTCAATGATAAGATGGAGGTAGGAACTACTACTAACAATCTGACTGCAAGACTACCTATTCTCAACCCAGGAGACTATGATCTCTGGCTGATGAGGATAGAACAATATTTTCTTATGACTGATTACTCCCTATAGGAAGTAATCAAAAAGGGGAACAAAGTGCTAAGAAGAACTATTGGAACAGTTGAACAAGTGTATGAACCCACCACTGCTGAAGAAAAACAGGATAGAAGAAATGAAATAAAAGCAAGAGCAACCCTGTTGATGGCACTTCCAAACAAAGACCAACTGAAGTTCCACTCATATAAAGATGCAAAGTTGCTAATGGAGGCTATAGAGAAAAGGTATGGAGGGAACAAGGAGTCTAAAAAGATTTAGAGGACACTTCTCAAACAACAATATGAGAACTTTGTTGCATTAAGTTCTGAGATCATAGATCAAACCTTTGATAGGTTACAAAAACTTATCAGTCAGGTTGGAGATCCAAGGAGAAGTGATTAACTAGGAAGATATAAACCTAAAGCTCTTAAGAAGTCTTCCATCTGAATGGAAGACTCATGCCTTAATCTGGAGGAATAAGGCGGAAATTGAAACCATCAGTTTGGATGACTTGTATAATAACCTAAAAATATATGAACCTGAAATTACAAGTTCATCAAGCACAAGTCAAAATTCACAAAATGTGGCCTTTGTCTCTAACAGCACTAATAACACCAACAACACTAACAAAGTAGATGATACTACTCATGGAGTTAGTACTACTCATAGTACTACTTATACTCAAGGTAATGGTGTTAACTCTGTATGTCTAGATAATCTTTGTGATGCTGTGATTTGTGCTTTCCTTGCAAGTCAACCCAAATCTCCTCAACTTTCTCAAGAAGATTTGGAACAACTTCATCCTGATGATCTGGAAGAAATGGATCTTTAATAGGAGATGGCCATGCTGACAATCAGAGCAAGAAGGTTTATCAAGAGAACAAGGAAGAAGCTGGACATAAATGGTCAAAGAGTTTGTTTTGACAAGTCAAAAGTGGAATGCTTCAACTGTCACAAACATGGACACTTTGCAAGAGAATGTAGGTTTCCAAGAAATCAGGAGTACAAAGGAAGAGAGAATAATACAAGAACTATTACAGTGGAGACTCCTACTCAGAATGCCTTGATAGCTCAAGATGGAATTGGAGGATATGATTGGAGCTACCAAGCTGAAGAAGAGCAACCAACAAACCATGCATTGATGGCATTTACATCCTTGGGAAGTTTTTCTAGTTCTGATTCTGAGGTAGATTCTTGTTCCAAAACATGTATGAAAGCTTATGCTACTCTTAAAGAGCAATATGATAATTTTCCTTCTGATTAAAAAAAGTCTCAATTTAATTTGTTATCTTACAAAGCAGGTCTATAATCAGTAGAAGCTAGACTAGTTCACTATAAGAAAAATGAGGCTGTGTTTGAAGAGAGCATAAAGGTTTTAAAACTTAAAGTTAGACTAAGAGATAATGCCTTAGATGAATATAAAATGAATTTGGAAAAAGCTGAAACAGAGAGAGATCAGTTAAAACAAACATTAGAAAAGTTTCAAAATTCATCCAAGTCTTTAAATGAAATACTGGAATGTCAAGTAATTGACAAGTTTAAAAAGGGACTAGGATATAATACATCTACTGCAGCTCCTTCTGCAGTAGAAAGTTTTGTAAATTTAACTGATAAGTCTAAATCAGATAAGGGTTATCAATCAGTTCCCCCACCTCTGCCAGGAACTTTCGTACCTTGCAAACCTGATCTAACATTCATAGATGAAATTGATGAAAGTGAGAATTTAGATGTTACTACTGTTACTTCCCCTAGTAATGGTAAGACAGTTGAAAATAAGGGTGTTTCCATCACAATTGAATGTAATGCTGTTAGGATGAACAATACTGGTGCTCCAATTATTGAGGATTGGAACTCTGATGATGAAAGTGAGATAGATTATACTATTATACCTAACACTAAAAAGATAGAATCTGTTAAGAATGTTAGGGAAACAGATGCTCCTAAACAAAACAAACAATATCCTAGAGGGAACCAAAGAAATTGGAACAATCTTATGTCCTAAAGACTAGGAAGTGATTTTAAAATGACTAATAAAGATTGTTATGTTTGTGGTAGTTTTGAGCATTTACATTATGTATGTGATAAAAAGGGTGAAAGGCCAGTGTGGAACAACTCTAGAAGGGTGAATCACAAAAACTTTCCTAATAAAATGACTCACCCACACCCCAAAAGAAGTTTTGTTCCACAAGCAGTTTTAACTAGGTCAGGAAAACTTAGTACTGCTGGTGTAGCAGTTAATACTGTCAGACCAGTTAATACTGCTAACACAAAAGCAGTTAATACTGTCAGATCAGTTAATACTGATGCCTCAAAACCAATTGTGAACCATCCTAGAACAAAAAAATGCTTTTAAAAGAGGATATTCACAAAGTTTAAGGCCTTTTAATAGATATTTTGCAAACAAGAACAGTATTATCAACACAAATGTTAATACTGCCAGGGTAAAACATACGACTGCTAGGGATAGAGCAGTAGTAAGTAAAAATAAGGGAAAATGGGATAATGTTGTTAAGGCCTCAGCATGCTGGGTTTGGAAAGCCAAAAACAGCAGTACATCAACAACATTCAAGAAATATTCTTACATTGATGCACGAGGCAGATCCAAGTCAATAATGGCTTAGATCCCCAAAAGAGTCTAAATTCACTTATTTTATGGGCAGGGCAACCCACAACAGCAGGAGTACAAAGAAAAAGGAGTTATTGACAGTGGTTTTTCCAGGCACATGACAGGAAACAAGTGCTATCTTGATGAATATGAAGATTATGATGGTGGATTTGTTTCTTTTGGTGATGGTAAAGGAAGAATTTCTGGAAAAGGTAAAATTAAAACATGATCACTGGATTTTGATGATATGTACTTTTGTAAGGAGCTTAAGTATAACCTGTTCAGTATGTCATAAATCTGTGACAAAAAGAACAATGTTCTTTTTACTGACATTGAGTGTCTTGTCTTATCTTCTAACTTTAAGCTACTTGATGAAAGTAAAGTATTGCTGAGAGTTCCAAGAAAGGACAACATTTACAGTGTTGACCTAAAGAGTGTTGTTCCCACTGGAGGTTTAACGTGTCTCATTGCTAAGGTCATAATTGATGAATCTAATACATGGCATAGGAGGCTTGGGCATATTAATTTTAAAACAATAAATAAACTTGTAAAGGTAAACCTTGTCAAATGTTTACCTTCAATTTTTTTTAAAATGATCATTCTTGTATTGCCTGTCAGAAAGAAAAGCAACACAAAGCCTCCTATAAGACCAAGCTTGTCAACTGAATCAACAAACCCTTACATATGCTTCATATGGACTTATTTGGTCCTACAAATGTTAAGAGTTTAATGAAAAAGTCTTATTGCCTAGTAGTCACTGATGACTTTAGTAGATTTTCTTGGGTATTTATTTTGGCCACTAAAGATGAGACTAGTAGGATTCTAAAGACCTTCATAACAGAAATAGAAAATCAACTAGATCATAAAGTAAAAGTTATCAGGAGTGACAATGGAACTGAGTTTAAGAATAGTATAATGAACCAATTTTGTGAAATAAAGGGGATTAAAAGGGAATTTAGTGTGGCTAAGACTCCTCAGCAGAATGGTGTAGCTGAGAGGAAGAATAGAACACTAGTAGAGACTGCAAGAACTATGTTAGTAGACTCTAATTTGCCAACCACCTTTTGGGCTGAAGTAGTTAATACTGCTTGCTATGTGCTAAATAGGGTCTTAGTCACTAAGCCTCATAACAAGACACCTTATGAACTTATTTGTGGAAGACCTCCACTGATAGATTTCATGCAACCTTTTGGGTGTCCTGTTACCATCTTAAATACTAGGGATCATCTAGGCAAGTTTGATGGTAAAGCTAATGAGGGATATTTTGTTGGGTACTCTGTGGTTAGTAAAGCTATGAGAGTATTTAACAAGAGGACCATGATAGTTGAAGAGACCTTAAACATTAGATTTTTTGAAAATATACCTAATGTGAAAGGAAATGGTCCAGACTGGCTTTTTGATGTTGATTCTTTGTTAATATCTATGAATTATGTGCCAGTTCCTGCAAGGAACAAAACTAATGGTAGTGCAAGAACCAAAGATAATATTGTTGCAGGTCAAGCTTAAAAGGAAAAAGAACCTAAACAAGAGTACATCCTAATACCTTTATGCACAACTGATCCTATAATTTCTCAAGGTTCTAAGGATTGTGAAGGGGATGTTGGAATGAAGCTTACAAAAGTAGATGAAAATGAAGCTTCAGATAAAAGTGGGAAGCATGATCAAGAAGCAAGAAGTTAGTCAGAAAGGTTAAATCCAAGAGAAATGCAGACTGATCACACTAACAGTTCTAATGGTATTAATACTGTTAGTACATCTGTTAGTACTACTGGACCATTATTTGACACTGCTGGTCTATCAACACCAGTTAATACTGCTGGACCTTCTGTTAGTACTGCTAATGAATCTAAAGAACAACTTTTTGAAAGATTTTCTCCTTTCAAAAATGCATTTACCCTTCCACCTATTCCAAATATTTCTTCAATTGATAATACTGGCATCTTTGGAAATGCTTATGATGATGAAGATGTGGAAGAAGAGGTTGATATGAACAATGTAATTTCATCTTATACAGTCCCTAATACTTCTTTCACCAAATTTCATAAAGATCATCCTAAAGATCAAGTGATTGGAAGTTTAAAGACTCCTGTACAGACAAGACACATGACCAAGATAAAATGAAGAACATGGTTTGATTTCCTCAGTCCATAAGCTCAGGAGAACAAATCATAAAGATTTTCAAAATTATCTGTTTGCTTGTTTCCTATCTCAAATGGAACCCAAGAAACCAGTTCAAGCCTTAAAAGATCCAAGCTGGGTGGAAGCAATGCAGGATGAGCTTCTATAATTTAAACTACTAAATGTTTGGACCTTAGTTGATTTACCTAAAGACAAATAGGCAATTGGTACTAAATGGGTTTTTAGAAACAAGAAGGATGAAAGAGGCATAGTGGTGAAGAACAAAGCTAGACTGGTTGCTCAGGGTCATACTCAAGAGGAAGGTATAGATTATGATGAAGTCTTTGCACCAGTTGCAAGGATTGAAGCCATAAGATTATTTCTGGCTTATGCTTCCTTTAAAGATTTTGTAGTCTACCAAATGGATGTGAAAAGTGCTTTTCTATATGGAAAGATAGAAGAGGAGGTGTATGTCTGTCAACCTCCTGGTTTTGAAGATCCACACTTTCCAGATAAAGTCTACAAGGTAGAAAAGGCTCTGAATGGACTACATCAGGCCCCAAGAGCATGGTATGAGACATTGCCAACTTATTTGTGGACAATTAAAACTTTGTTCATTAAAAGGCATAAAGATGATATCCTGCTGGTACAGGTTTATGTTGATGATATCATCTTTGGATCAACCAAGAAACAGATGAGTAATGAATTTGAAAAGCTGATGCATGA
>BQNB010132539.1:0-18608 GCA_026074375.1 Tanacetum coccineum
TACATAAATTGTTGTTCTCAGTTGAAGTTTAATACCATCACACAGCGGGTTTGACTCATGGATTTTATTCGTGCGTGTGTGTACTGATGTTAAACGCAAGTCAATTTGTACGATTGGCAGTTTGCTAGTAACAATATTTATTTATTATACATTGCTAATATCACTAATTTGATTAAGAAATCAACTTTATATCGATGATAGTTACATGTTCTGCTTATGGCTCACTGTATATATGGTATGCATCTTTCTCTTTTCTATTGCTCTAATCTCTTTAGTACATCACAGATTCTGATTCTATCTGTCCAAATGTTTGAAACACTTGAAAATTTCATACACCTCTCGTATCTGCATTTTTCTAGTGCTTGTTATATGCATTCTTCAGAATTCGTGCTCGCATTTTCGTTATATCTGTAGAATACAATTATATGTTACTGTGCACATTTTAAATAAAGCCAAATCTATATGCAGGAATGCCTACAATATGGTGCTGCATAAATTTGGAGAAAAACTCTACTCTGGGCTTGTGTCAACCATGACATCCCATTTAAAAGAAATAGCTTTATCAATTGAAGCTTCTCAGGGGGATTTGTTTCTAGAAGAGCTTGACAGAAAATGGACTGAGCACAACAAAGCATTACAAATGATTCGAGACATATTAATGTACATGGATAGAACCTTTATCCCAAGTACGCACAGAACTCCAGTTCACGAACTCGGTCTGAATCTGTGGAGGGATAATATCGTCCACACTGTCAAGATCCAACTGAGGCTGAAAGATACACTTCTTGAACTTGTTCAGAAAGAGAGAGGCGGTGAAGTTATAAACAGAGGTTTAATGAGAAACATAGTGAAAATGCTAATGGATTTAGGTTCCTCAGTTTATCAAGAAGACTTTGAGAAGCCTTTTCTTGTTGTATCGGCTGATTTTTACCGTGGTGAATCTCAGCTGTTTATTGAAAGTTGTGACTGTGGGAATTACCTTAAGAAAGCCGAGAAACGTTTGAATGAAGAGATCGAGAGAGTTGCACATTATTTGGATGCGAGAAGTGAAGTGAAGATAACGAATGTGGTGGAAAAGGAGATGATAGAAAGCCAGATGACGAGGCTAGTTCAGATGGAAAATTCAGGGTTAGTTAATATGCTTGTAGATGATAAATATGATGATTTGGGTAGAATGTATAATTTGTTCCGTAGAGTGCCTAATGGTTTGACATCGATAAGGGACGTGATGACTGTACATCTCCGGGAAACGGGTAGGCATTTGGTGAGTGATGGAGAAAGGCTAAAAGATCCTGTGGACTTTGTACAGCGTCTTTTAGATATAAAAGATAAACATGATAAGATCATTAATCTTGCATTTAACAATGATAAAATGTTCCAAAATGCCCTGAATTCGTCTTTTGAGTATTTTATTAATTTGAATACTCGGTCACCTGAATTTATCTCGTTGTTTGTGGATGATAAGTTAAGGAAAGGACTGAAAGGGGTTAGTGAAGAGGATGTCGAGATTGTACTTGATAAGGTGATGATGCTTTTTCGCTATCTTCAAGAAAAAGATGTTTTCGAAAAGTATTATAAACAACATTTGGCGAAAAGGCTTCTTTCTGCCAAGAGTGTCTCGGAAGATGCAGAAAGGAGTTTGATTTTAAAGCTCAAAACAGAATGTGGATATCAATTCACTTCAAAATTGGAAGGTATGTTTACAGACATGAAGACATCTGATGACACAATGCAAGGATTTTATGCAGCAATGGGACATGAATTAGGTGATGGTCCAACACTCGCGGTCCACGTTCTCACAACCGGGTCTTGGCCCACTCAATCCACCACCACTTGTAACCTTCCTCCCGAAATCCTCACTGTTTGCAACAAGTTCAAAACATATTACCTGGGGACACACAGTGGACGCAGGTTGACATGGCAAACAAACATGGGGTCCGCTGATATAAAAGCAACATTTGGCAGAGCTAAACACGAGCTCAACGTTTCAACATACCAAATGTGTGTTCTTATGCTGTTCAACAATGGAGACGGGTTAAGTTATAGAGAAGTTGAACAAGCTACAGAAATACCAACTTCGGATCTTAAGAGATGCTTGCAGTCTTTAGCTTGTGCTAAAGGAAAAAACGTGCTTAGGAAAGAACCAATGAGCAAAGACATTGGTGAGGACGACACATTTTTCTTTAATGATAAGTTTAGTAGCAAGTTTTACAAAGTCAAGATAGGTACAGTGGTGGCACAGAAGGAATCTGAACCCGAGAAGCAGGAGACAAGACAGAGGGTAGAAGAAGATAGAAAACCACAGATTGAGGCAGCCATTGTTAGGATCATGAAAGCAAGACGTGTCTTGGATCACAACAATATTGTGGCCGAAGTTACGAAGCAGTTGCAGACAAGGTTCCTGCCAAATCCAGTTGTAATAAAGAAAAGGATCGAGTCTCTTATTGAGAGGGAGTTCTTAGAAAGGGACAAAGACGATAGAAAGTTATACCGATACTTGGCTTGAAGTGAAGAAAGGAAACAAAGAAACAGGTCTTATTTACTGTTTTTTTGCAATTTATGTTTCTATGGAATTGGAGGTATGATCATTTGGGTACGGGACAAATGTTTGGGGGCTATTTGCTTCGTTTGCCTTGTGTTTTGTATGCATACTTAGTTGCAGCATAGTTTCTGTTTTCTGAATGTTGTGTGATATATTAAACCAGTCAAGTCTTTTTGGTCACGATCCCTACCTTGGTAGTGGATGGACTAGAAGTTAAAGTAGATGACCAAATTATAATTACAGTTCTTGATAGAACGGGATCCCAGTTTATAGTGTGGTTAGAGTTATACAGATCGGAGTAGATCAAGTAACTTGACATTGAGACAAATTTTGTCACATATCTGGGAGTCAAGTTATTTCCGCTCAACATTCCTAGAGTTCCAGGAATCCATAACCGTTTAGTCAGTCAAAATCAGAATATTGCTTTAACGATAACTTATTTTAACGTGCATCCTCCCATGCTCCCTTTCCCTTGAGCGCCATTAACATTATCCTATCAGACTAAGTGCTACAAATCAATTTTGCTGATGAAATAAAGAATTTTGGGAAATGCTTTTTTTGGGGGGGTAACCATGGTTTCCGACCTTTTGACCGACTAATCCACGGGGTTTGAACCCACCGCCACATAAACTCAAACCAGGTAAAGCCCTCCCTTTTCAGGAGGTTGGCTTGACCGCTACAAGGTTGTATGCACCTTGCACGATCTTCAACTGGGACCTCATACATTTTAGAGTGATAGTCGCAAGCACTTTTGCCACTAGGCCACCTTTAAGTGGTTAAATTTTTATTTTTTTTAGCCACTGACCTTATTAATGGTTTTAAAAAGCAACTGCACATGAATTAAGATCGGTTTTAAGTTGAATTAACCAATATAAAGCCTTAATCCTGTTTGACTAGGCTGCTGGGCAAAAGCATAATAGAAAGTGGTCCTGTACATCACTTTTCATTTCCAAGAGTTGGCCAAACCTTGGGTGTTCATTTGTTTGATTTATGGGTTAATCGGTTTTGTTTTCTCGGTTTCGTTTGGTTTAACTAACAATTCCTATATTGGATAAAAATAGTAAATGGAATTCTAAATCAAATCTCTTATACTTCTAGGTGTTGTATATGTTAAAATAATAATGTTGTATAGAATAAAAATTATTAAACAATCTAAAATTGCATGCTTGTATGGATTATTAAAAGTCCCAATTAACACGTCTATATGGAATATCACACGACTTCTATTGACTTTCTCACTCTGAGTTAGTTGATATTGAATAGGTGGCAGTTTGCTCCAGCCTTCGATTACTAAAACCAAAATGCACTAATTGAGTATAGCGCCAAGAGATCAATAAAATAAATCTCATTAGGACACATTCCATGACAAACACTTGTTGAACACCAATAAGTTCGCAAGCTGTTAACAAGAGTCCTACGCATTATCCTTGTGATTTTGCCAGAACATCCGTGTGATACTTAAGTATTCATCATAAAGATGGAAATCCTGCTTGAGCCGACATCAAACAAGCTCTTGGTAGGTGACTTGTGCGATTCTATATGAATCAAACTTGTGTCAACTGGAAAGAAACGATGGTGCAATTCTATGTGAATCTAACTTGTTCCAGTAAAATGAATTGATGGTTTAATCAGAAAGATAGTAACTATCTGATTCACTCTTACTGTGTTGTCTGCTTTGAGATGCTCCAGTAACAAGAACGGCTAGTGCAGCTGCGAAACCCTTTCAAGAAGATTCATATGAATTCTATCTGATCACAGGCAGTATTTATACTGATTAACGAGGAACCGTGGTTATTGCAACCTTATTCGACAAAGTGACAAAGACACTCTCGTCCATATCTGTTGTTTATCACTAACATTTAAATGCAGGTACAAACAACGGTGTTGCAGCCTTATTCCAGCAGAGTCCGATTCATTACCACTTGCTCATGCTCAAACTAGAAAGACATACTATAAGCATCAAGATTCAAGAATCAAGAAAGCTCAAAAATTAAAGATAAAGACTTCCACAAACTCTGATATTAAAGATAACTCCTCATAAACCAAGCTTCGGGGGAGATTATTAGAGAGCTTTCAAGATGATGCAAAGTATGAGCATGTTGGTCAAGACACAAGATCGCAAGGTGGCAAAGACGATTTAGAGATCTCGAAATCAAAGACAAAGTCGAAAGACAATGACAAAGGCTAAAGATCAAAGATCATAAAGCATGAAGGAACAAGCCTACAACATGAAGGAACAAGGAAAAGATTTAGAGATCTCGAAATCAAAGACAAAGTCGAAAGACAATGACAAAGGCTAAAGATCAAAGATCATAAAGCATGAAGGAACAAGCCTACAACATGATAAAGACCAAAGACTCAAGAACTCAACGACAAACAAATCTCGACAAGTCCAAGAAAGAAAGATTCAAGATCTCACCTCAGGAATTCGAAGACCACACATTAGGAGAGATTGTTAGCCTCAAATATGTCTGTGAACATGTAAGCTCAGAATCTGCAGGAAGCCTCGCTTCGAGGAAGATTGTTGGCCTCAAGATAACGAGTCTAACATGAAAGCTTGGAATCTCTCAGAAACCAAGCTTAAGGGGAGATTGTTAGCCTCAAATTATATTATTAATCTCGGTCTTTATCTCATGTATGTTGTAATAGGCTAGAAGGGTAAACGGGCTCGTGAATGTAATCTAATCTTGTACTAGTTCTGGACTAAGGTCCATTGTAATCCCGAGCTCGGCCTAAGACATTAAACCGCACGACCTAACAAAGACTCTCTATGGCTGGCCCATGTGGTGCAAGTATAAATACCCCTCTCTAAGGATGGAGAGGGTGTTGGTTCACATTTGGGAAGGTTTTCATTTGTAAGAAATCAACTATCTCTTTTTCTCTCTACTTTCTCTCTCTAAACTTCTCTCTACTCTTCTTTATTTTTCTTCTTATCTATTTTTCTTATCAAATCCATGGTGAAGTGAAAATGTATTTTGGTTCCTATAAACATCTTCCTCAGTTCCTGCTTAGATTTATCTTTTTGAGCTTTCAAATCACTTATCCTCTTTAGTTTCTTGATTTGATTATTGAATTCTTCTTGGGACAAAGTTCCCTCTGGGGTAATAAAGGACTTTAACTTTGGCATTTTAGGGATAGAGCCTCCTTATTCTTGATAAGTAACAAGTTTATTCACTTGTTCTTTTACAATGGAAACTTTTTTGCCCTTGGCGGGATCTCTGGGAGGTGTAGGTTCTCTGGAAGGAGTTGGTGAGAACTTTGAGGAAGTTGTTCCAAATAGCTAAATGGTGAATTCATGAAGAGACTTTTATTGTTCTTCAGGCTTCAAAAGATGCCCTAGGGCAAAGGTGTTCAGAGGGATTGGATTAGGGATAGGAGTCATGATTTTGTATCTTTTAGATAAGGGCTGCTTGTCAAGTTCATCATCATCTAAATTATCCTCCATTAAGACAGTTCCTTTTGACTTCATTTCCTTTGGGTTATGAACAACCAAAGCTTTTTCTTCATTTGTTACAACTTGAGCTGATGGTTACTCCCCCTGAACAATATCAGCAGTGTTGGCCCCTGAGATTTTCTCCCCCTTAGTTTGATCAGGGTGTTGAGCATCTTTTTCTTTAGCATGGTTGTTTTTCTCCCACTTCTCCCCCTCGGCATTAGCCTTTTTAAAGACTTCTGCTGCCTCTAGGAGGGAAACCATGTCCTTAAACATCACCCTGAGATCTTGAACATGTTGAGAGTTGGTAGCCATAGTAGATGTACAAAAAGAGTGATTGTCTCAAACTTCTTTCATCCCTTTTCTGACCTTTAGTCTGATAGATTTCCTCATGTTCTTGTGAAGAGATTTACTCAGCTCTTTCTGAAGTAAAACAAATCTCTGACTCTCTAATTTGTTGAATGCATTAAACTCTTTGTATATTAGCTTCAGAAGAAGGTTAGAAAGCTGATCTTGTAAGTTCTTCTGAACCTATGCCTCAACATAAGGTAACTCCTCTATAATGGATTTCAAAACAGAACTTCTGATGGAGTCTTTAAGCAACTAAGGAAAAGTATCATTCAGAGCATCTAAGAGAAAACTAGACAGCTGTTCTTTGAGAGTGTTGGAGACAAGGTCTGGCAAAGATGACTTGATTTCAACTAAGACTTGTTGAACAATAAAAGACTCCATATCCCCAAGTTTTTAATGAAGAGAGCTGACTTCTTCACAGATATGATCCATATGATCTGGAAGACTGAGACATTCAGCGAAGGCATTGTCATCTTGAAAAATGTGGTCAGATTTAGACACTTCATTTTTGTGAGTATTGTTAAAGTCAGCAGTGTCAAATCCTGAGACAGATCTCAGGTCATCATCAGGAATTGATTGTAGGTCAGAGTCAGAGTCCTCATGAATATCAGCTATTTCTTCAGAGTCATGCATGGACTGATCTTGCAGTTTAGAGATATGGCTAGTTAAGAAAGACTTTACAACCTTGATTTCTGACTCTGTGTCATAGAGACTTTCTAGAGTTTCTTGAATGGCTTTGTTAAGTTTATCAGCTTCATCCAGCAGTTGCTTAACTATGGGAAACTCTAGAGATTGTTCCTCAGCTACCTCCTTCATAGCCACAAACTCAGCATCCTTCTCCTCCTTAAAATTTTGGTTTAGTACCTGCATAAACTTGTTAGATAAACATTGTTAATTTGTAATGAGGTTGAAGATCACCATTCGCTGCCCCTAAGAAGACTGGTGTGATTATCTAGTCCCTCAAAAGTTTAAAACTTTTAGGACTATTTTCAGTTGTGATTATCCAGTCCCCTATAAAGTCCTAAGACTTTGGGAATCTTTTCATTATGAGTTTGTAATATAGGGAAGGATCTCTATTTGCTGCCCTTAAGAAGATTGGGTGTGATTATCTAGTCCCCTGAAAATTCTAAGACTTTGGGACTATTTTCGTTGGTTAAAGGGACCTCTAAGTCTGAGTGAGTACATTTCATACAGAGGTCAACTTTCATGCACGGATGGGTTAATCCAGCAAAGTCTAGAATTTTCAGAGTCAACTATCAGACGTTTTCAGCCTTTTAATATCATCCCCTGAGTGCAGACACATAGTGTACAGAACACGTGGGAATGTAAGTGCTGACTCTGACTCTCTATGGGGTCAGGGGTAGCCCTTAACTTCACCACTCTCTCCTAGAGAAGTTTGAGAGTGGTTGCTTGTAGTGCCCCTTATATTTAAAATATTGTTAACTTTTTGGCTTCAGTGGCTGAAATCTGGTTTCCTTACTCCTCTGCCAACTCGGAGGCTACTAGACTCTTGGTGGCATTAGTGGTGGCCACTGTGACTTCAGCGTGCTGAGTCTTAGTGACTTATTTCTTTGGAAGTATTACCCTGACCTTATATGGAGACTTTGGTTTGGAAGAAGGTGGGATTTTCTTCTTCTTTGTCTTCGGGTCAATTGTTGCTTTGGACTGAGTGACAGGCTGCACAAAGGCCCTGGACAAGGACTTATCAATGGTGTCATCAGCATACGCCTCCCCAAAGGGAGGGATCAAAGACTGTTCAGGTTCTTCAGAAAGTTTTGCTACTTTTAACATGTGTGAAGTTAAAAGAACTTCAGATGTTTATGGTTTTTGAAAAGAAGCAGCTGTAATGGTGTGGGGTTTTATAAGAGTGAGATCATTGCGGACATAATCTCTTCCAAGCAATTTTTCAAAAATCAGGGATAAAAACCTTGTATGGCAAATATTTAGTTCCATGTACTTCTTCCTATTTTGAAGCTTATGAACCAAGTCTGAGAAAATAACCCCCCAATGTCAATCTCCAATCCCCAGATAAGATAGTATGCAATTGTCTGCTGATTAAGGTTCATTTGGTCATGTGATCCTTGCATCCCACCCAAACACTTGACAATTTGCATGAATAGCTTCCAAATGGGTAAAAAGTACTTCTTTTTTAAAGGAGAGGAATTAACAAGGATAGTGGATGAAAGGGTTGGTTTGTCCTTGTCAAATAAACCCAAAGTCGTCAGCCTAGTCCTTACGGTCTCCTTGAGAGGTAAAGGAACAACGTCCTTACAAATGGGTAGGCCAATGGCAGATATGAACTCATCTTGAGTAAAGGACAGGGGTTTATCCTACCATGAAAGTAAGAAGGTAATGGTCTTGGTCTCCTCTTCAACCTCTGTTGTATACCAAAACTCCTTTAGGTATTCCACATACATTGCAGTCGGTTGAAGGGTTAGGGCCTTATTGATGCAACAGTTTCAGAGAAAACTGAGCATGGGTCGATATAACTCGTTTGAGTGCTCAAGAAGAGCAACAGCATTATTGAAACCAATTATATTGTCTGTAAACCTAAAATTAACCTTTGATGATGGAATAAGTTGTTGTGATTGTTGAGAAGATGTGGATTCTGATGCCATTTGATTTAAAACTTTGATTCAGCTTTGATGAAGGGTGTATGTAAGGTGATTAAAACGGAGGTTTTAGGGTTTTGAGTGAGTAAAAATGATGTATGTGAAAGAGGTGAACAATTTATACCACAAAGAAGTTTATAAGTTTAAAAATAAAATGGATTTAAAGTCCGCATTAAATATGAGTGGTAAAACTGTCACAAAACGTGGGTCCCTATGACCCTTCCAGTACTGTAATTTCCATATTTTTTGAGAAAGTTGGTAAAACCTTTTGAGTGAATCTTGAATTAAATATTGAGAATATTTGTCTTTCAACTTGCTAGTTACATTTAAGTTACCTTAAAACATTTAATATCTAAGTCAGAGATCACTTAAATCCTTTTTCTTATTAGATACATGTTTTTTAATATTGAGCATACCCAACTCAGCTACCAATTTTCAGCTAAAGGCTTGGTAAAAATATCAGCTAATTACAAATCAGTGGGTACAAAATGAAGGTCAATATCACCTTTTAAAATGTGGTCTCTGATGAAGTGATACCTGATGTCAATATGTTTTGTCCTAGAATGCAACACTGGATTGTTTGATATGGCAATGGCACTTGTATTATCACAAAATATGGGCACCTTGTCATAGAGAACATCATAGTCAGCCAGCTGACTTTTGATCCAAAGGACTTAAGCACAACATCCAGCAGCAGCTACATACTCAGCTTCAGCTGATGACTTTGCCACAGAGCTTTGCTTCTTTGCACTCCAACATACTAACTTTCCTCCAAGTATCTAACAACCTCCTGAGGTACTCTTTCTACCCAGGTTACATCCAGCGTAGTCTGAGTCAGAGTATGCTTTTAGATCAAAGCTTGATCCTTTTAGATACCAGAGGCCAAGATTTTGAGTTTCTTTGAGATACCTGAAAATTCTTTTTACAGCAACAAGGTAGGATTCGTTGAGGATAGCTTGGTACCTAGCATAGAGACATGTGGAGAATTGGATATTAGGTCTGCTAGCTGTGAGGTACATCAGTAACTCTATCATGCCTCTAAACAATGTCTCATTAACAGAGACCCCTGACTCATCAGGGCCCAAGTTGTTTGGGAGGAGCATAGGGCATTTTAATGAGGCACAGTCAGCTAGATCATACTTTTTGAGCAAATCCTTAACAAATTTTTCTTGACAAATAGAGATTCCTTTATATCTTGTTTTATTTGAAAACCCAGAAAATAAGTTAATTCACCTATCATACTTATTTCATACTTTTTGGTCATCGGCTTTTCAAATTGTTTACTTAATTTTGAACTGGTTGACCCAAAAATGATATCATCCACATATATCTGTACAATAATGACATCACTCTTAGTCTTATAAGTAAAAAGAGTGTTGTCAATGGTACCTTTGACAAACTTATGCTAAATAAGAAATTTTGAAAGAGTTTCATACCTGGCTCTAGGGGCTTATTTTAGCCCATAGAGAGCATTATCCAACTTACAAACATGATTGGGATATGCACTGCTTTCAAACCCAGGAGGTTGTTGAACATACACCTCCTTTGAGATTTTCCCATTCAAGAATGAACTCTTTACATCCATCTGATACACCACAAAACCTATGTAGGCTGCATAAGCAAGATATATCCTGATGGCCTCTAGTCTTGAAACAGGTGCAAAGGTTTCTTCATAATCAATCCTTTCCTGTTGATTATACCCCTGAGCAACCAGCCTTGCCTTATTCTTAATAACTATCTCATTCTCATCCATCTTGTTTTTCCAGATCCATTTGGTCCCATTGATGGTTTTACCATGAGGTTTTGGAACCAAAGTCCAGACCTTGTTTCTTTCAAACTAATTCAACTCTTCTTGCATAGCAATAATCCACCCTTCTTCTTCTAGAGCTTCAATAAGCTTCTTAGGTTCCATTTTAGATAGAAAGTTGACATAGATACATTTAGAGGCTGAGGCAACATCTGAGTCTCTGATCCTACTTCTGGTTGTGATACCAGCAAGAGGTTCACCAATGATGTTTACAAGTTTAATGTGCTTTTCTTTTGACCATTTGTCTTGAGGAACTAGGGTTTGAAGGATGAATTTAGCTGAGGGTGATATAGTTGGTGAAGGTTGGACATCACTGATTAGTTCAATGATGACATTGTTTTGAGGTTCAGCTGGTTCAAAGAGATCAGCTGATTATGTTTGATCAGGTTCATTGAGAGCTGGGTGATTGTCAGCCTCAATGAACTCAAGAAGATCTTCAGAGATGACAGATTCTTAAAGAATGGGTGATTCAGATGGTGTGGTATTTTCATATGCAGGAATGTAGGAAAAATACTCAGTATTGCCAAGGTACTGAGTAACTTCACTCTTTGGTTTAAGGAATTCATCATCTGGAAAGGATCTGTTTTCATTGAAGTTGATTGCATCACCTTCTGTGCTGGATTAAGAGATGGCTTTATCATCTTCATTGAATGTAACATGTACTATTTCTTCCATTTTTTGTCTTCTGATGTTGAACACCCTCAAAGCTTTAGCTACTAGAGAGTAGCCAGGAAAGAATCCATCATCAGCTTTTTCATCAAATTTTCCCAAATGGTCCTTGTGATTGTGAATATGAACAGGACACCCAAATACATGGAAATAGCTGATATCAGGAGATCTTTCTCTGAACACATCATATGATGTCTTTCCATGCCTTTTCACAATGATGGATCTGTTTTGTGTATAGCAGGCAGTGTTGACAGCCTTTCCTTAGAATTGTTTAGGGAGTTTTACAATATTTAGCATAGTTCTGGCTGCTTCAATTAGTGTTATGTTTCTTCTTTTAGCAACACCATTTTGTTCAGGGGTACAGGGAGAAGAGAAGTTCTAAGATATACCCTTTTCATCACAGAATTCTTCTAGCTTGTGGTTTTTGAACTCTGTTCCATTATCACTTCTCAGCTCCTTTACCCTCACTTCATTGAGGTTTTCCATCTTTCTGATAAAAGACATGATACAATCAGCTACATCACTCTTTTTCTTGAGGCAAAATACCCTGGTGTACCTTGAGTAATCATTTACAATGACAAGGGTATATTTGTTGTGGCTGATGGTTTGGGGTTTTACAGGTCTAAACAAATCCATGTGAAGGAGATGTAAAGAGTTGTTGATGGAAAATGATCTCTTAGTTTTGAAAGATGCTCTGTGATGCTTCCCTTTCTCACAAGCTAAACAATTATTGTCTTTAGAGAAAGTTAGAGATGGAAGCCCAGAGACAAGGTTGTGTTTTGCAATGTTGTTTATGTTCTTAAAGTTGAGGTGAGACAGTCTCTTATGCCAGAGCCAATTAACACTTGGGGAGGCATTGGCAAAAAAACAGGCATTGCTTTCTTTATTGAAAGATGACATATCAATGACATAGACATCTCTTATTCTTAGAGTAATGAGGACAACTTCATCATTTTGTTTGTAAATGGTTCCTTGAGTTTTAGTAAATAGAACTTTGTAGTTGGCATCATACAACTGACTGATGTTGATCAAGTTATGTTTCAGACCATTGACATAAGCAACCATGGTAAAGGTGATTCCATTACAGTTTACTGAGCCATACCCTTCTGTGTCTCCTAAAGAATCGTCTCCAAAAACCACTTTAGGACCTAATCATTTGAATATCTAGGCAGATATTGTTTAATCCATATCATGTATCTAGAGCAACCACTATTTAAATACCATACAGACCTCTTGAGGTAATCTTGCATAGATATTTTCACACAAATTAGTTCCTTTTGTGAACCCACTTTTCAGTGGGTTCTGATTGCCTGTTGCCAATCCTTGGTCTCCAGTAGTTGGGGTGTTTCTTAAGACATTTACTTTACACCCATGATAGAACTTATAGTGGTCAGAGTGATGGTCATTAAATCCACAGTATTTACACTCTATGAAAGGCTTTGGAATCATGGGAGTCTTCTTTGGTGAGGGTTTCAGAGGTGACTGAGCCTTAAGATTACTTAATGTTTTCTTAACAGCATCATGTTCTAAGTGTTCTTTGGTCATGTGGTTAGTGGATCCACAAGTAGAGCACTTGGGCTTTGAGTAGCAATCATCAAAGAGATGATTCCTAAACCCACAGTGCTTACAGGGTCCAAACCAGGTCTTTTGCTTGGAAGCTTTAGAACTAATTGGCTGGGTGCTTGATGGCGGGATGCCTGAAGGGATCTCAATTTGTCTTTTGAGAACCTTTACCTCTTTAATCAAAGTGAGAAGAAGTTGCTCAGTGGATGAGTCAGCCTTTTTATCAGAGCAAGGTTTAGGACCAGCAAGAGATTTCTCTGTCTTTTTCTTAATGACATATGTTGGTGACACTTTAACAGATGGTCTAGTCTTTTTGGGGGAGTGTCAAGTGTAAGGTCAGCCATGTTAAGGGTCAAGTCAGACAAAGAAACAAGACTCTCTGAAGTGCCAAATGGTGTTGCTCCTATTAGCTTGGGAAGAGGTGGAAGAGGTTCCTAAGAGTCACATTCAGACTCTGAATCAGATGTAATCTCAGGTGCAAGCGTAGATGAGGATTCATCATCTTTAGTGAAAACAACCTCTCTGGAGGAGATTTTCTCGTTCCTTCTACCTTTCCCACCCAAAGATTTGACAATATTTCTAAGTACTTGCTCAAAGAGCAGTTGGTCTAGGGTGACTTTACTGCAAGTCCATTTCTCATTGACCTTTTTTAGGTCAATGATCTCATCCTTTAGAGATTCATTCTCTAGGTTTACCCTAATGACTTCATTTTGAAGAGAGCAATTAGTGAACACAGTGGTTTTAAGGTTAGACAGTTCTGACTTATGTAAGGATATTTTCGGTTTAAGTAGATTAAATTTACTAACCAAGTTTTTCCTTTGATCCTCCACATAGTGAAGGTCAACATGAGTATAGTCTAAAACATGTTTTCTTTCATCACCATCAGTCATAGACAAAAGTCTATGTACCTTTTTCATGGTAATGTCAACCCATTAGCCTGATCTTGCATTAGCCTTTCCAACTGAGGGCTCATCTTCTGCAATTGCCATAAATGCCTTGATCTTGGTGCTCCCTTCATCATTTGAGGAGACAGATTCATCTTCCCAGTCAAATAACTCAGCTAACAAACCCTTTTCACCTTTTTCTTTAGCCTTCTTTCCCTTTTCACTCTTTCCCTTAGACATATCATCAATCCTCTTAGTTAGGACAGCCATTTCAGCTTTGAGTCCTTTGTATTTTCCCTTGTAATCTTTTTGATGATTACTAGAGTTATGAAAAGATGTTTGGTTGAAGGATGGTGTATATGGTTTGGATTTATTGAAGGAATTGTTTGAGTATGGATAAGATGGTGTGGAAGTTTTGTGTGAGGGACAATCCTTTTGAAAATGACCAAGTTTCCCACAAACAAAACATGTTTCTTTGGTTTTGTCTAAGGGTTTCCTAGCTGACCCAACCCTGCCAGACCTCTTATAAAACCTCTTTTGATTTGCCAGTAGAGCTCTTTCATGATACTCAGCCTTTAGGTCAGCCATGAATTCGTTGTTGGTCCTTTGGTCTTCTTCAACATCTGAGTCACTATCCTGAAATTGATGGTTAGAAATTAAGGCTTTTGAGCTTGAGGCCTGAATGGTAAATCTTTGTGTCTCTAACTCATAGATTTGATCAATCAAATCCTCTTCATAATTGTACTTGCCATACAGAGTGGCCAAGCTATCATTTTTGATAGAATTATTTACCCTCTGAGTTTGATTCATGCTCAGTCATTTTCTTGGCATGCTATTAACAAACATGGCATTGACTTCTGCTTGAGGAATGGTAACACCATTATTTTAAGGTCATTTAGCAAGCATTTTAACCTTGTGAAAGTTCCATTTACTTTTTCACTTTCAAGTGATTTAAAAGTATTGAACTTAAGTCTCAAAGCTGCAATCTTGGTATCTTTTGTGTCAGATGGTCCCTCATGAGCTAAAATGAGATCATTCTACATCTCTTTTGCAGTTTTGCACTTGATGACAGATTTCATAACATAATTTGGTAAACAAGATATAATGATACTTTTTAATTGTTTATCTTGATTAGCAAGACGACTCTCAGCATTTGACCATTAATTTTGACATTTAGGCAAAGGATTTTCAGAAGTGGACAAACTTGACATGGGTACAAATGGTCCATCTTCTAGAGTTTTTAGAAGGTAAGGTTCAATTCCGTCAAGGAATACTAAGAACCTAACTTTCCAACTCGTGAAATCCTCTTTGTCAAAAGCAAGAACATTTATGACATGAGACCCTCCTCTTGAATCAAGAAGTTGAGGGAGGTTCTCATCAACAACACTTTGAGACACATTTGTTGTGTTCATAGTGTTGATAGGGTCAGTAGTTGCAGGCATCGTGTCAACCCTATTAACATTAGGGCTACCTGGATTACCAGAATTTGCGCCAAAATGTGGTGGGATAGGTAGTATGGTTCCAGACATTGGATCTTGATTTGTTTAAAACAAAGAACAGTTTCTAAAAGGTTTTATAAATCGATATTGCTCTGATACCAATTAAAAGTCCCAATTAACACGTCTATATGGAATATAAACACTTATCTAATGTAAATAACACAAGTAATAACTTTTCAATCGTGTAATGCTTTATTGATTAAGAATTAAAGTATTACAATATGCTATAGATCGCATAAGTTGAATGACAATGTATGATTACCATTTAAACAAGTAAACTTGATAGAGTATCAAGTTTACAAGCGAACTTATATAGCTAGTTGATAGGATCAGAGGTCTACGGTGTAAGTTCGACAAAGGAGTAAATGCCTATGATAACACCAATAAAAGTGATGACATTTACTCTTTACAACATTCTCTATTTTTACTAATACGAGGTTGCGTCCTTAGTGGGGGTAGTTGCAATGTGTCAAGATTCTAGTGGAGGACGTATAAGGCATTTAATGTACGTCCAATCTTGGAAACTACCCGCCCATACTTTAGTGAATAGTTCTGCCAACTGTTCACTACTTTTACCAACTTCGTACTTGGTAAAGACAACTCAAATCACCTTTTGTCGCGCCTTTAGGAGATATTGAGTTTCCCGCTTAAACATCAGAGAACACTTTAAGCTCAGCTTATTCTTCTTCAAAGGGTAATAGGATAGTCAGAGTATTGCCACCTCTGACTCACCTTAGAACCTCAGCGTATTCCTTCTACATACCAACTGATATCCATCCCAGCTGACGAGTATGTCTTCAAGTAATCTTTGACTTCCTTGATGATGTCTTTGACTCGAATATGTTTGATGTTGCTCTCTGAGGCTTTGCACTCAGAGAGTCCTTGCATTACCATTAAGTCCACCACTCAGAGGTTCTTTCATTACCTCTGAGTCCACCACTTAGAGATTCTTTCATTACCTCTGAGTCCACCACTCAGAGGTTCTTCAATACTTAGCCTAATTTCTGTTTAAATCTAGGAGCTGATTACTAGGCACTGAATCGGCCCAACACGTAAAGATTTTAATACATAACCAAATATCCAAAAGTAATGCAGTAAATCTTTCGTGATGTGAGACTCCAAAATGTGACTCAAAATGGTGCTTCCCAAAATGCTAACCAAGTAGCATGCACTTAATTACTTGAGAAAAACATGCTTTAAAAAGTCAAAATAAAGTTGGTGAATTCATATGTTTATGTAAGTATAAATGTAGGACCGCAAGAGTGCAATGTGTGAAATAATGTAACACATACAAATTCACAAAATGTAATTACGATTGCCTTAAGCTCATGACACTGAAGCTATAACTATGTATGTATGCATATTTATGCACTAATGTACCCGTGTAGATGTTCAACCCGCAACATCCAAAATCCGATATGATATACGTTCGTTTAATAAGTAAGTATGACTTACCCGAACGGGGATGTCAATCCCAAATAGATCTATTTATAACACACCCGCTTACACCAAGTAATTAACAGTTCATGATAGTGGACATAATGGGTTATCGCTACTTAGGTAACTCGTAATATGTTTGAAAGAGTACTTGCGTCCAAATGTAAAACATGGCATGTATCTCACCCCGAGATTTGTAAAGTATTGTTAACAAGTAAAGTGGGGCTATAAACTCACCTCTAGTGAAAGTATTGATTATCGCAAAAATCAACAAGGTAATCGTCACAAATAATCCGGAATGCAACCTAATTAATTATAGGTCGTGTAAGAATAATGTATTTAAAATAAATACAACAATGTATTTTATATAGTTATATCACCACCTAATAGTTTGTATTTAACTTTAATAAATCGAAATAGTGTTTACGTTAATTTTACCGCTTTTATTATTTTTGCAACGACAATGTATATATATATATAGTTTAGTTAATTCATAAAATAATATTTATAAGGTTTTAAACCGCGTATAAAATTATATAAGTGATACTATGTTACTTCCTATGGTTTTTATAGTCCAAACGGATCCGAAAACGTCCAAAAACTTGTTTTACTATTCACGTCAACTTTGGTAACTTGTAAAAATAGTGCAGAAATTCTTGTGACACTTTCCGAAAAATAATCCAAGTTTGGTTAAGTTTTACTATTCCGTAATACATCTTTAGACCTCATAACTCGCGTTTTTAAAGTGAAAATCATTCTAAGCAAGTTTTTAGTTTATACTTAAGCTGATTCGGACCCGAAAGCCCTCAAAACACGAATTATAAAACTGCCAGATTTATGCCGAAAAATTGTTTTGCCGGTATTGTTTCAAATCTAGTTTTGGTCATAACTTATTCGTTTTAAGTCCGTTTTTAGCGTTCTCTATATGCACAATATCGTATTGAGATGAACTAACATATTTTTAAGGTTTTAACTTGTCAAAAAGTACGCAACTAACTGCTTATAAGCTGTTGTCTCTAAGGGGTGTTTTTAATACTTTTCGTCTAATATTTCTACTCTATTTTCATACCACAAAACCACTAATCTATATATTTTAATTACCTTCCACAATCACAATTATCCACTAACCTAATCCCATCCAACACTTCACAATATAATGAAATAACTTGCAAACTAAATAAGCTAGTTTATGGATAATAAACTTGTTAACATGTTTAATAATCATAAGTATGTAGTGTTCTTTATTTCTTTGCAAATGTTTATAAAAGTCCACTAGTTGATGATATAAATTTATAACCAAGATGTTTATATGTAAAAATACATAATGTAAGTATAGAAACATGAATAAACATAATCAATATGTATGAAAATCAAAAGAGTGAATGTAGTATGCTTACAAAGTGAATGATCAAAAAGAAACCCTAGATTTTGATTCTAAACCCAAAATCCTTATAAAAACCTCAAATCTTGATTATGAAAATCCTAACTTGTTCTTAAAAACCCTTGCTTAAAATAGAAGCCCTAACTTGCAAACCAACTTTGAACATCTTAGATTATACCCTTGATTAACCTTGTATACTTGTAATATCACTAAAATGGAAACTATGAATTTTTCTATGGCTATATTGTGAGCTGTGAGCTTATATGTAGAGGGAGGGAGAGTTTTGATTTCTTGCTAGTTATGAAATGTGAAGTATACACAAAATATCTAGGGGACAAATCCTTACACAAATCCATGAGTTTGGGGGGAGGGGTGTGGTCTTATAAGTGATTAGAATGGGTTTGTAGGTTGATACTTTTAATTATATATA
>BQNB010132540.1:0-18608 GCA_026074375.1 Tanacetum coccineum
AACAAAAACAACGCGACGAGGACAACAATGGTGTTTCTTGTGTCTATACATGAGAAATAAGAAATGAAAATTGGCCTAGATGTTTAAAATAGTCGTAGTAGAAGATACTATGCGTGAAGATCGTATTATCACGTGTGATCTTTGTTGCATGCTTAAGTTTTCACGCATGATCAGGCAATGCGTGTGAGTGTGGTGTGAGTTATATTTGTGTTTCATTTTTGTTAAAGGCAAGGATAAATGTTGTGACACTGACGTGAAAATAGTCAACACATCTCTGTTACACATCGTCTTGAATATACAGTAAATTACTCTACATTGATCAATGTTTGTAGTTCTTTTGCATAGAAAAATTGCACCGTGAAACCTTAAACTTAATTAGAAAACCTTTTGTGCTAGTAAACCAATGGTTCATAACTTCAATCCATCAAAGGACGTTAAGTTTTGCCTTTAATTCATTGGTTTGTAAAATATGAATTTTTTTACATTAATAGATAAATGTTACCTAGTACTGGCCATCTCAATTATCTAGCATTATACGTATATAAATCATTATCTCTATTACTTAAAAAGAGTTTATGTTTTTTATTTAAATCTTGAATCTTAAAACTTAAAAATTTAATTTGTTTAAATTATCTCTAAATATCTCTTAATACGATCAATTCCAAATTTGACAGCTTTTCAAAAACGCATATTATATTAATTTTTGAAAACATGCGTTTTGTATTTAAAAAAACAGACGTTTTGCATCAAGAGTCAGACCAGAATCATAAAAATCACGATTTCACAAGTATAATAGTTTGCCGCTATATACAATCGCTTTACGCTGGTATTCGTCTAGCATAATAAGAAGTGTGGATATTTTTTATATGAAACAATTGAAAATACCCTTGTAATAGACTTCATCTTATTGCTAGTTGCTTATTTATTTATTTATATATCCTTTTGCCATTCAAAAATAAAATAAAACAGGCTTCAACTTATTGCATTATTCACTTTAATGGGCATTTCCATGTATATAATTCTATGTCCAGAAGTTCACAATAGTGTTTTAGTTTTTACAAAATACTTCATCCGTCCCACTTTTATTGTTTTCATTTGACTTTTTGAAGTCAATCATTTTCAACTTTAATCTTTAATATTTTTGTTTGTGTTATATAATACTTTATGAAAATTATACCAATGAAAATATATTTAAAACCAATTCATTCATATATTTTGCATAAACTATTATATAACACAAATAAAAATATTAAAGGTCAAAGTTGCAAAAAAAGGACTTCAAAAAGTCAAATGAGGACAATAAAAGGGGACGGGGGGCTACGGGTATGAACTAAAAACCTCTGTAATAAAGCAACTCAAACACTTTATATTAAAACTTGAGGAACATAATCAAACTCATTCACCACTTTCGGGACTCTATAAAGTTCTGAATAAACTTTACAAAAATAGCATACGAGTTCATTTATCACGCTATTTATATAACCATCCAATTTTCATAGGGCTTTTAGGCTTTTAGCCTAGTAACACGTGTTCATGATTATCAATCAATAAGTTATTGGTTCAAGTCTCGTTGTAGCATTATGACTTAGGAGATAAGTGTACATGTGCTTGAGAATCTGTAGTTCTAAAATAACAAATCAAACTGCAAAAATCATTTTTGTGGTTTACTCACAAATTCTCGCAAAATTTTTGTCAGAAACTAATGGCAATATCATCCATAAAGATGTAAAATGTCTAACACTCACTTCTAAGTTCGTAGTTTTTTAAACTTTTTCGTCAAACTTTTATGCAAGAATTATCTCCGGAAAAGAAATATGATGTTGTTAGATGGTCGTTGAGAGATGTACTTGCTACGAGGTTAGACAAATATAACAAATAATATGATTTTTGCAGTTTACTCAGATAAATATAGTCATCGAATTCTAAACATATACTTACATATGGAAAGATAAAAACTATAAATACTAACAGCAGAACTCAGAAGTGAGAGTGGGTAGTACCTTACTACAACTTGCGAGTGTGAGGAAGAAATGATGTGGGGAGCGAGACTTGAGAGTAAGGATTATTGTTGCAGAGAGCAATATATATATAATAGCAAGTTATTCATTTATTTTTTAAGTATCATAAAATATATATAAATAAGTAGTTCGCAATGATTAAACATGTCATTTTCATGAATGAAATAGTTCGTGTCAACACACTTTCATCTTTAAATATTCGCTGGGCTAGTTGTAACTTCCGAAAATTTGTTTGTTTTATAATCAATGTTATTTAAGTTGATCAAAGTTCATCTGATTTCACACATGTGATTACGATTAGAGCATTTGATGTGTCGAATTTAGTTCATTCATTTAAAAGCGTCCCGGCTAGAGATATCCAACTTTAATTTCCATTAACCGTCCACCTCTTGATATACTGATGACTTGTGATTACCATATTTATGATAATTATACATAAATAGTAATACAAATTTGCTTTTGCTTTTACATTTGTTATTACGACACATGCATGTGATGTTTGTTATTTGTGTCATTTGACATTATGCTAGTGATAAATTTGGTGTTTTGTATAAAAGAAAAGAAAATCAGAAAAAAAATTGCAATTAAATTTCTTATCAACAAGCAAAGATATCCGCGCGTTGCTGCGGCCGTAATTTTCGTCGTAGCCTTGTTGGCGGGGCGTTAAATTTATTATTTTATTTATATTTGTTTTTTTCGCGCGTTTTTTTGTTTAAAATATAGTGTAAAGTTTTATTTTTTTCTGCACGTTACTGTGGGCGTTAATTTTTCCCGCCAATAAGAGCGTTGTTTGCGTGTCATTAATTTTTTTTTCCTTTAATTTGTTTAGAGTTTTTATTTTTGTCGTCTCAGTATTTAATAGGGCGGTTTACCTTTTTCAGTATCGTGTTTAAGTAGTTTTTTTTTTATGGTCTACGCGTTGTTGCGTGTGCGTTAAAATTTTATTTTTTTTTTTATTTTTTTTTATTTTTTTTTTGCGAATTTATTTTTGTCTCATGGTGTAAAAACACATGTTTAATGTCAATTCGGAAAATGTTACCAACTGCTGTATTTTTTTTATTCTGAAGCGGTTCGGTACTTTTGTAACGATTTTTTTCTCCCTATTATTGTGCCGAAAAATTAAAAAAACTATATTCTGGGCCGGCCCAAATGTTTGGGCTAAATTTTTTGGGCTTTTTTTTTGCCCAACACTGTAGCATTGTAGCTACAGTGCTTAAAATGAATAGTAAGTCAACTCTTTTCAAATGATATAATATATATAATGACCAAGTGATAAGGGTGCTACTATTGTTACCCCCCTGGCCCGCCAGAAAGTACAAAAAAGATACAAAAGATTCTTTTTGTACCTTCTTTTTGCAGTATAACGCAGTTTTATTTCATGTTCTGTTCCGTATTTTTTGACAGTTTCATGCTTTTGACTTGTTAAACTTTATAATTTCCAGACCGTATTGTTCCGTGTACATTTTATAACATATATAAAATTATAAAAAAAAAAAAAAAAAAAATGAAAAAAACCGGAAAAAATATGGGGGGGTACGGATGGCTTTTTAGAAAGGGTACAAATAACATAAGCCTTGAATGTTATATGGTCATGTAGTATATAGATAATTAAAACTCTTAGAAAAAATCATCATAAGATTACGAGCCCCCTACGACTTTTTATAGTTTGTTGCTATCTTATCATAGGTTCCTCATTACTATTACAAGTAATGACGATTAGCGGCTGTTTAAAGGTTTTCAATTGCATGGCTCGGTTAATATTTCTCATCTTTTTTATGCTGACGATGCCATGTTCATTGGAGAGTGGTCCGAACAGAACTTACATAATATTGTTAAAGTTCTTAATTGCTTCCATCTTGCGTCGGGTCTTAAGATCAACATTGCTAAGAGCCAAGTATTGGGTGTCGGGGTTTCTCAAAATGTTGTTGTGCAGGCGGCGAATAGGATCGGGTGTGCTGTTTTGAACACTCCTTTTCGTTATATCTTTGGTGTGACGGTTGGGAGTGTATGTCTCGGAAGTCGGACTTGGTTGCTGGTGAACAAGACTCCAAGCCCGATTATCTAAATGGAAGGTTAAACCCTTCCATAGCGGCAAATTGACCCTTTTTAAATCCTTCATAGGGGACTCTCCCAATATTTATATTCAGATCTGTAAGGTTCCAAAAGGCTAGTTGAAGACTATGGAATCAACCCTAGTCAGTTCTTCAACGGTGTTTGATTCTTCGGAATAGAAAGATTTCTGGGTAGCTTGGGACAATGTCCTTAGCGTCCAAACTGAACGGTGGTCTTGGTGCTCAATTACTTCGCGTTGATCGTGGTGCCTTTTGTTGAAGTGGGTGTAGGCGCTTCAATCTGGCATGCTCTTTATGTGTAAAGATTATTCAAGCGATTTATGGCTCAAAGTTGATCTTCATGTGACCGAAATCAACCCTCGTTTTTGGTGCTCTATTTACGTGAAGTAAAATCTTTGAAAGATTCTGGTTTTGATTTTCTTCGCATTGTAAGAAGCGTGATTGGGGACGGTCTTGTACTAGTTTTTGGTATGATATATGGTTAGTCTGGATGCCCCTCTTTGTGTCAGTTATCCCCGTTTGTTTTGCTCTCGATTGGATAAGAGAAGTTAGTGGTGGCTAATAAAAATGAGAGCTTCTTCGTCCTCAAGATTCTTTTTTCGCCGGGAAAGTTGCGTGATGGGATCTGAGCGGCATCAGTGGTGATGAACCGTTTCTTCATTTATGAACATCGTGTCCTCAAGGCTGCGTCTTCCAAGATAGGTGGACTTGTGTTTGTCGGGAGATGGAGAGTTCAAGGTTAAAGTCATCAAAACTTTATGTTTTTTGATGGGGACATTGTTTTTCTTCTCCTTCGTCGATTTTGCAACGAGATGGGTAAAATTCATTCCCGTATAGTTAATGTTTTTTCGTATGGCGGCATTCGTCCGAAAGGTTACGCTACTAGAGTCAATCCTTAGCGTAGAGGTGTGTTGTTGGATTCCCATCTGTGTCCTCTTTGTAAATGCTGCTATGGAGATGTTCAGCATGGTTCTTCGGGGGAGGGGAACGTGGATCTGGGTGGGTTTCTTCGTAAAATTGTCGTTTTGGGTTGGGGGAGTTTGTGCTGAGATTTGTTCTTTCTCGATTGGGATGCTTGTTCTTATCCTTTCGACTTTCTCCCGTCTCAAGTCTATTTTAAAGGGTGTTTTTTTATGTGCTTGTGCGGATTTGGAGGCTTCGAAATCAGTTGGGTCGTGACGCTTCGCCTCTAATCCGTTCTATCGATTCTGATGACATTGTTTCTTTTCCTTTTATGGTGTTCTAGTAGATGAGTAATAGGGTGTTTTCTTGGGATATTGGGTTAAAAAACCCCTTCTTATTTCTTTGAATGTCTTTGCTTAGCTCCTTACTTAATTTTTTTTATAAAAGTTGGCCAGTTTCAAAAAAAAAAAAAAAAAAAAAAAAGGTCTGATTGCTGATAAACGCACACTTGAATAATATACAGCCTGGTTGGAGAAACCCCAAAGTAACATCCGTCGTCAAAATGTGTCAATGCAAAGGCCTCTTAAACCTAAATGTATTGGTGACTAAGAGAGGATTCATTGACAACAACCACCCAAATAAGTTTGACTCTTTATATAACTTTAGGGAATCTACTTTAATTAATATAAAGACAGTAGGATTCTATCTAAAACAGATCACACTTTTATACATATAGTACCATGAAAAACTTTTATATAATACATTCACTACACTACAAGAGAGAGGATCCATCTGGTTTTAATAAATAGTTGGATTTGGATTGAGTAATTTATTAATTTTTGGGTTAGGTGGGGAACGTACTCTCTTATGGGTTTACATGCTAGACGCTAACCATTACGGCAAGTCTGTAGGCACATTTCATGATGGTGTTATCATGTAGTAAGACTCTTTATTGATTTTAAATCGCAATTAACTTTCGCAGTTGAGATCCAAATCCAGAGCAAAAACTTATGTTGTATCTAAATATAATGTTTTAATATTTTTATGATCTACTTTGAATAAAAATAGGAGCATTTTGACATTCGACCTTAATTTATCATATACAGTTAATAAAATATTATAATCTTATATTGTGTGTGGTCAGAATATAAATTGGATGGCCACATATGGTAAGCGTTCGCATTTTTAACTAAGATTTGTATATTTTTTTTTTTCTTTTTGCTCTTGTTGTTTTTGTTTGTTTTCATAGTTGTAGGCATGAACACTTCGAATGTAATCTCTTTGACCCATGGATCGCCAGCCTTCGTAACAAGGGGACTATGATCTAGGGAGCAATGATCTAGGGGGAAAGCTACATTCATGATATCTACACTCTCAACATTATAATTCAACAAATAGGGGAGGGGAATCATTATAAGATCAATAGTTAATAAAACAATAAAATTTATTGTTCTAGTTTAACACATCATAATAATATAACCTACCGCAACATTGACGATAAATATTAGCAATTACCTTCTACAAAGATATCAACTTCTAATAAAACCAAGATCCTTTTTGATTTGACCCCAAAGGGGGGAGAATGAAAGCACAAACAAGATGAGCAAGAAGCAGATGACGAGAAAGCTAGCATAAACTACTAGTAATTTTGGATCGGGGAGCAAGATGCTTATGATCAGGGGGAGAGGAATTAAATGTAGCATTACCACTATAAATTACGAAGCAAGACTATAACGTTAATGGGAAGTAAAAAGCTATGTAAGACTCATAAATAAGACAATGTTCAAGCTTCGCAAATTACAAGCCAATAGCAAGACCATAAAACTACATCAATGCGATGCTTCATCTTCGCTACTTTGTAAATTTATTTCTTTGCAAATTTTATTTGTTCATCATCGAAAAGGGGGAGATTGGTTTGGTGCAACATTTGACTATGACTCTTTTATTTTTAACGATGAACAAATAAACTTCGCAAAAACGAAAATAACAAACGATGCAAAATCCGTAAAACGATATGCATCTAAGCACTAGGCCACGCGTCAGAAATACACTGTGCCAGTGCACCATCCTGCGGTATCCGTTTTTCAATTGATTTTATATTCGGCTTCCCCTTAACCCGATCACATTTGGAAACTCATAAAGGTATGTACATGATAGTTACTTTGAAACACTCCCAAATGTTTGGGTTTTAGACTTCGAAGAGAGGCAAAATCGAATCCTCCCATTTTAACAAAAATTCATCTCAATATTTGATTAAACGCCCTACTAGCCAAGGACAAACTTCTTTCTAAAACCTAGTATATCTTGCTTCATATACCACAACCTACGAAAGTATTATTCATTTGACCCTTAACTGATTTAATTGTTCGTAATTCACGTAAACGGGTTTTTACATCCGCTAATTATACCAAACAAATCAAAGGTCACTTTTGCGTAAAACCAATCTTTTCCCCGAGAAGCACGGCTTACTGGGATCAAATTCAGCGTTATGATTGTTTGCATCAAGATTTTAGTGATCAAATCCCTTATTATTTTCATGATTAATGCCAAGTGACTAATGAGTTTGTGTAGTTGGAAGTTAATCATCTTTGATTTTCTTACCACCTCCTTACCTTTAACTGTTTTATAAAATTGATGGCGACCCCCACCCCCCCCCCCCCCCCCCACCCCCCCCAACCCCCACCCCCCCCCCCCCCCCCCCTCATCGTAGACTTCTACTCGAGAGAGTTTTACAAATCACTAGGCATGCACCTAATCGTTGTAGTGTATATGGGCAAACTCTGATTGGTGCTGCTTCAAGTTGTTGTGGACAAGTGCTTTGGATTCAGAATTAATTACTTGATTATGGGTACAATTTTTTGCATATCAAAATCTTTATTGATAATAACAGTACTATTTGCATAATTAAAAATCCTGTTTTTCATTCAAAAACAAAGCATATAGAGATTAGACATTACTTTATTAGGGATTGTAATGAAAAGAAGTTGACTCATATGGTTAAAATCCATATTGACAAGAATGTGGCAGATTTACTTACAAAAGCTTTTGATGTAAGTAGATTTCAATATTTGATTGCTAGTATTGGAATGCTAAATCCTTAAAATCTTTTAGCTCTTTATGTTTTTGTAGAATTTTGTATGAATTAGTACTGTTATTCATGTCATTAAAAGTTTCTGCTGTTAAATATAATTAGTGATGCTAGTTATACTTAATACTGCTAAGTTAATGTTGTTAGTTATACTTAATACTGCTAGTATAATTAACATTGTGAAAATTATAAGAAAAAGAATTAAGAGAGTCGGTGAGAATAAAAACAGAAAGAGAGATGTGTGGAATAAAAACAGACATAGAGTTTTGGTAAGTAAAAGAATTGAGAGAATTTGTGAGTTGAAAAACAGAAAGAGTGTTGTTGAAAAAAAGAAAGAGAGTTGTTTAAAAACAGAAAGAGAGAATTGTGAGTAAAAAGAATTGAGAGAAATCAAAAACAGATAGAGAGTTTTTGTGAGCTAAAATGTTAATTTGATGATGGAAAAGTTGATTAGAATGGAATTGGAGTTAATGCTGGTGATTCAAAGTTAATGATGCTAGGCATAAACTTACTGCTGCTGGGGAAAGTTAATGCTGCTAGGCATAAACTTACTACTGCTATTGAGAGTTAATGCTGCTAGGCATAACTTACAACTGCTGATGAACGTTAATGCTGTTGAGGGTAGTTTCATAAATACTTCGATTAAAGGTTTCATTCACTCATTTAATCGATTTCATTCAATCATATACTCTATCATCCATCATCAAAACCCAGCACAAATGGCGAATCTAAAGTTTGCTGATTCTCACAACATGTTTGCATTCTTGTCTAAACTCGCAAAAAGTAAAGGGTTTGAATAAATTGTGGATTTCTTGAATGCACACCCTATTAAGCATGTATTAACGGTTAATCCTACAATCTATACTTTATGTATTGAACAATTATGGGCTGCTATCAAGGCAAAAATTGTCAATGGGGAAGTACAGTTACAAGCCTTAGTGGATGGGAAGAAGATAATCATAACTGAATCAACTGTGAGAAGAGATCTTCAACTGAAAGATGCTAAAGGTGTTGATTGTCTACCCAATGCTACCATATTTGAACAACTTGCATTAATGGGGTATGAGTAGGTTTCACAAAAACTCACATTCTATAAAGCATTCTACTCCCTCATAATGGAAATTCCTCATTCATACAATTTTTCAATTTCTAAAAAAAGGGGTTTTCTAAGATAATGCATTGAATGTGTTTTGTAGTATATGGGATCTGCCATTATCTGTTTTAGCTACAAACCAGAAGTTATAACTTTTCAAAATATATTTTTGAATGTATGGTGTAGAACTTGGATAATGTGGGCAAATTTTTTGTATGTATCCTAGGTTTTATACTGGGGTCTTTTTTTGGTATATAAACAACTTGAAGGGATGCTACTCAAAACAGAATATATATTGCACCCTCTACACTAAAAAGATGATTTAGGAATATATGAAGGGTTAGGGGCAAAGGTTTTTCTGGATGGGAAACACCATTATTCTAACAATAGTGGTTACTAAGTTCAAGCAAAAAATGGGGTTGATGGTTCAGGCAATCCCATTGATCCCTATCTACACACCTACTTTTTTTCTACCGTCAACATCTCAACCTCAAAAAGAAACAAAACCTAGGAAGCCTATGAAGTAAGGACACTCAGATTTTCTCATCTAGTGTTCCTAGTTATAATGTTGTAGTGAGGTTGTCTATAAGGACGTTAGATGACAGTTTGGTAAGGGTGCCACTACTGTTCTTGGCTTAGAAGAGAGCATGCTGTGGGTAACATCATTAATACCCGATCTAAGGCAACACCTAATGAATCTGGTTCCCAAGGAACTACTTCAGGTGGTAGTCCCAAGCGCCAAGAAACCATAGGGGATACCATTGCTCAAACTAGGTTTAAGAATGTACCTAAACTTTTTAATGATCCACTGCTTGCAAGTTGGTAACACCGCTTTTCGCGAAGGGCGGTTGTAGTGGTTAGTCTAATAAAATTAATGGATTTGATGGAACTATGTACCATGTAACACAAAGGGTTCTTGATTTGGAGAATACAAAGACCACACAAGCTATGGGAATGCAGTTTGAAAGAAGGGTAAGAAGCCATTGAACATAAAAAAGAGGTCAAGAAACTCATGGGGCCTTAAAAGGTTATATTAAACGTTGGTACTATTTAGCTAGGGTAGAATCCTCTGGAGATGAAGAAAGTTTAGGTGAGGATGCATCCAAACAGGGGAGGAGGATTCATGATATTGATGCTGATGAAGACATTACCCTGGTTAATGATCAAGATGATGCTGATATGTTTAATGTGAACACTTTAACTGGTGATGAGGTGTTAGCAGAACAAGAAGTTGCTGCTAAAGATGTGAATTTGACTGTTGATGAAGTTACTTTGGCTCAAGCACTTGCTGCTTTGAAAAGTGTAAAACCCAAGGTAAAAGACAATGTTGTAGAAGAGCCAAGTGTATCAGTTAGTGCTGCCAATACAAAGGTTAGTGCTGCTACAACTACAACAACTACTATAATTCCAACTCCAAGGAAAGGAATTGTCATTACTGAGCTAGGTACATCTACAACAACAACAACAAATTCTTCACAACCATCAGAGGCAAAAGTTCAGGACAAAGGCAAAGGAATATTGGTAGAAGAATATGTGAAGCCAAAGAAGAAAGATCTAATCAGGCATGATGAAGAAATTGCTTCAAAGTTACAAGCTGAGTTTGATAAAGAGGAGAGACTTGCCAGGGAGAAAGATGAAGCCAATGTTGCACTGACTAAATAATGGGATGATATTCAGGCTAAGGTTGATGCTGATTATCAGTTGGCTCAAAGACTGTAAGTTGAAGAACAAGAGTAGTTCACAACTGAAAAAAAGCCACATTGTTTAAAGAACTCCTAGAGCAAAGAAGAAAACACTTTGCAGCTAAAGGAGCAGAAGAGAAGTGGAACAAACCACCAACCCAAGCTCAACAAAGAAAAATCATGTGTACTTACCTGAAGAATATGGAAGGAAAGAAGCCCAAAGACTTGAAGAATAAATCTGATGTGCGGTCGTCATAGGACTTCTATACGAGAAGTTTTACAACTCCCTAGGCAGTGCACCTAATTGTTGTAGTGTAGTATGGGCAAGACTCGAGGTTGTTTATCGTTTACTCAAGGAATAGGTTGGGAAGGCTTGATCACGGTCTAACATAATTCTAAGGGTTGAGGGAAGATTCTTTTTGTATTTTTGTATTTTATGGAAAGTAGGTAAATCATATAATTGGAGAGAGTGGTTTGGTTTTAGCTATTAAACTAAATAATAATCTAAACTAATGGTGATAACAATAAGATAAAAGATTGTGTCTATTTAATCATGTATTACTCCCTATATTGCTTCTCCTAGTGTTGTTGCCTTGTCACACTTGTGATGATCTATGTAATTATTTCCTAAAGCATGAACGAATTACACGAACCCGCCGTCTACTTAGTATGCCGCTAGAGCAACGCACATGCAAGGTAGTATGAAGACTATTACACGGCCCCTAGGAGTTTACTAAGTGCATGTAAAAGACATTAAAAGTGGATCAACCCATATTTATGGGGTCAAGGTAGTATGAAGGTCTGTAACCTGATGGTAATCCTTTCTACACAATCACGTTTTCCCTAGACATTATCAACAAACGATATAGACAGAATGCTGGTGGTTTTCTAAAAACCTAACGTGCACATCCATCACAAGAACAACATCACCTAAGATCTACATTCTAGGTTTCATACAATCATAAATAAACACAATAATAGGTTTAGCCAAGCATGTTAGTACAATAGGGTTTTTAGGCCCTAAAATCGTCTCCTACAGCTGCTAAACGAACTAGGGTTCGTACCCTCTTTTTATTCTAAAGTTACACACTCAAAACCCTAAATTCGGGTTTGTATATATAAGAAAATCGACGCGACGGCGTCGCGTTTTAATCGTGACGCCGTCGTAAAATGAATCTTCTAGATCTGCGTTTGAGTCGGTGCGGGCTGACGCCGTCTTGAAATATGTGACGCCGTCACTTGATGAGTTGTGACGGCGTCGTGTATGGCTTGTGACGCCGTCTCCAGGCTCTGTGAGCACAAATCTTCAAGAGTCTTGGTGTTGGTTTGTAATCTCGTCCGTTTCTTCTCCAAATGAGCCCAAGTCACGTGTAATTCATCCAAATGTCTTCCAAATGCGAAATACCTAAAAAGGAATGATTAAGTACCTATTTTGGGCATAAACACACGATTTTAGGGGAAAAAGTGTATAAAATGACACCTCATCAAATACCCCTACACTTGGGATTTGCTTGTCCTCAAGCAAATGGGCTTTTCTACCTAGACAATAACAATATGAGGGGTCATTTTACCTACTATTTAAAAATATTCTACAACACAACCTCCTAGACCTCGTAATTAAAAGCACAGAAAATATATACTAGCACCTCACATAAGTGTTTGGGATTCTCTCTTTCACTCGGGTGTATAATGAATTATAACATATGGGGGAAACGGAAAATCACACTCATTACCTGTCATAGCATATAAATTACCATAGGCTTGGTAAAGGATCAAACCTCCACCGCTAGGCGCAAGTATTATTCATTACTATCTAAGAGGTCTTTTAAAGGGTTGTGGGGTGTAGGTGTAAGATAACATATAATGGAAACGGAAACGGATGGGATACATTTGGGTGGTGACTTTGGGTGAATTTGGAGTGGAAGGGTTAGCTAATTATTTTTACGAATACACGCTGGTTTGGTTGCTAAGCCAAGACTCGGACGAAGATATACAAACTCTACACAACTCTACATCAATCTTTTTCTTTTTCTTTTCTAATTTTTTTTAAAGTAATACATCACATGGGGTTTATAACACGTACCCCTACACTTGAGCTTTTATATGCTCGATATTTACAATCTAACTATTGACCTGATTTGAGGTGGATCAAAATAACATGGATATCATTTGAAAAACATATGAGGGTATTAACTTAACTTTTCTTCCCCATTCTTTTGCGAAATAAATATTACCATGAATCCCAATCGTCCCAAAACTGTATTTACAAGGATAAGGACTTAGCAACCGTGTACTCAAACAATTAACTTGGGTTAACACAATAATGTACTAAAGGTGAGTACATATAAAGTAGGCTAAGGCTTTTTGGGTGTAACGATTGGTTTAAGGGTGTCAATGCTCTTCATTAACAGTCCGGATTAACCAAAAAATTACGAGAACCGTGAAAAAGGATAGGCTCGGAGGGTTGTACTAGGGTATCCTGCACTAAAAGTGAGTGCATGGCAAGGGTGTGGGATAGTTATATGATCATGGTGACCATCATAACAATTACAGGTTTAAAACATGGGTTAATCCTATTGCCTCTTATCAAGCAAATCTTAATACTTACTATGCGCTAAAAACAAGTTCTAGAATTTAATATACTACCGGTACAGCAGGAATAATTTTACTAACACCCAAACATTCCTAGAAAAGCGACGAAGACAACACATACTCATCCGTAACGACAGAATAACACATGCTAGCTCATAAATCCTTAACTCCGAACCGGGTAAAGAAAATTTATCTTTTCTCGTAGCATCAGTGAACACGGCGAATTCGCTAAGATGAACTAGATGCGAACCTCATATTTTTGGGGTGGAATTTTAAGGGTTATTGTGCTAGTCATATAAATTCCTATCCATGGGATGCTAGTAATACTCGGTAACGGATTTATGCATCTAGAGCACTAGGCACGCGTCAGCACGTGGCCAGTGCACCACCTGCGGTATCCATTTTTACGAATTGACTTTTATCGGCTTTCCTCTTACCCGACACATGTGGAAACTTCAATAAAGGTAATGTATATGAGATTTGAGCATTTGAAACATCCAAATAGGTTTAATGACTTAAAGAGGAGCAAAATCGAATCCTCCTATTTTCACACAAAATAGTAACTCAATTTTTTTATTAAACGCCTCTAACCAAGGCCGAAACTTCTTTCTAAACCTAGTATGAACTTACTTTAACATACCATCAAACTAAAGTATTCATTTGACCTTAATCTGAATTTATGTTGTTCCAAATCACGTAACGGGTTTTACTCAATCCTAATATCAAAATAAGTCAAAGTCACTTTGCGTAAACCATCCTTTCTCGTTATCGGATGGGCTTTTATTTGTAATGCAACAGCACTTAGCATTGTTTGCATCAAATTATTAGTGATCAATCCATTAGTGATAGCATGTATTAAGTCCAGAGTGACTGAAATAAAATTGAGTATGTGTATTGGGAGGTTAATTCATGGCTTTGATTTTCTTACGTCCTTACCTAAAACACGTTTTAAAAACTAGATGTGCAGTCGTCGTAGGACTCTCTACACGAGAAGATTTTACAACTCCCTAGGACAGTTGCCCCTAATCATTGTAGTTTAGTATAGGCAAGCCTCGGAGTTTTTATCTTTCACTTCGAGGAATATGTTGGGAAGGCTTGATCCACGGTCTACAGATTTCCTAAAGGTTGAGGAAGATTCTTTATGTATTTTTGTATTTTAATGAAAGCAGGTAAAGATCATATAATTGAGAGAGTGGTTTTGGTTTAGCTATTAAAACCTAAATAATAATCTAAACTAATAGTGATAAAAAATAAGATAAAAGATTGTGTGTATTTTTAATCATGTCATTACTCTCTGATTGCTTCTCCTAAAGGTTGTTTGCCTGTCACCATTATGATGAATTGTGTAAGTATTACTAAAGCATGAACGAATTTACACGAACCTTGCCGTCTACTTAGTTATAGCCGCTAGGGCAACGCAGCATGCAAGGTAGTATGAAGACATTATACGGCCCTAATCATTTTACTAAGTGCATTAAAATAAAATGAAAAGTGGATCAACCATATTAGGGGGTCAAGGTAAGTATGAGACAGTTTACCCGTTGGTATCCTTCTACATAATCACGTTTCCCTAGACATATCAACAGCGATTATAGACATAAAGCTGGTTTTCTAAGACCTAACGTGCACAATCCAATCACAAAAACTACATCACTAAGATCTACATTCTAGGTTTCATACAATCATAAATAAACACAATAATAGGTTTAGCCAAGCTTTTTAAGATAATGCAAGAAACAATAGATTCAAACAACACATTACCTGTTAAAACATGAAATTGGAAGAGGTACAAATAAGTGTTTTAGGCCCTAAAAATCGTCTCCTACAGCTACTAAACGAACTAGGGTTCGTACCCTCTTTTTATTCTAAAGTTACACACTCAAAACCCTAAATTCGGGTTTGTATATATAAGAAAATCGACGCGACGGCGTCGCGTTTTAATCGTGACGCCATCGTAAAATGAATCTTCTAGATCTGCGTTTGAGTCGGTGCGGGCTGACGCGTCTGAATCTGTACGGTTGTCACTTGATGAGTTGTGACGACGTCGTCTATGGCTTGTGACGCCGTCTTCAGGCTCTGTGAGTACAAATCTTCAAGAGTCTTGGTGTTGGTTTGTAATCTCGTCCATTTCTTCTCCAAATGAGCCCAAGTCACGTGTAATCCATCCAAATGTCTTCCAAATGCAAATTACCTAAAAAGGGAACGGTAAAGCACCTATTTGGTCATAAACACACCCATTTTAAAGGTTAAACGACCCCGAAAAAGTGTATAAAATAACACCTCATCAAATACCTCTACACTTGGGATTTGCTTGTCCTCAAGCAAATGGGTTTTTTTATCTAGACAATAACAGTATGAGGGGTCATTTTACCTACTATTTAAAAAATATTCTACAACACAACCTCTTAGACCTCGTAATTAAAAGCACAAAAAATATATACTAGCACCTCACATAAGTGTTTGGGATTCTCGCACTCTTTCACACTCGGGGTAAAATGAATTAAATCTTATAGGGGGGGGGGGGAGGAGAAACAAAAAATCACACTCATTACCTGTCAGAGCAAATAAATTACCATGATGGCTTGGTAAAGGATCAAACCTCCCACCGATAGTGCAAGTATTAGTCATTACTATGTTAAAAGGTCTTTTTAAAGGGTTTGTGGTGTGTAAGGTGTAAGATAAACAAATAATGGATAACGGAATTCTATACGGCGTATTCAGTTTACTGAATACGACGTATTGGTTATTTAATAGTTTTTCTAGCAAGATTATTTCAGGTTGGATGATCCAAACCTTACTATAGAAGAATACATCAGGCTCGAGGAAGAAAAAGCTTATAAACGCGAAAAAGTGTTTAATTGGAAACTACTACATATGAAAAGATCAGGGTTGATGATGATCTTCACAACCTTGGCTCTGTGAAAGCTGAATTCCCAACTATAGTCATTAACGATGCAGTTGCACCTCAGGATGAACTTCAGTGCAAATCTCAAGTAAGTACCCATATTAACGATGAAATTGACTTTAGAATATCATTTGACGAATCCGATGATGAGGATTACATAATACTTTTTGATAAAAACTCGTTTTCTTATAAAATGATTTCTGTCAACGATTTGAAAACGGATTCGGAAAACGATTATGAAAAAGTCATGCCTTCAATTCCATAACCCAAGCCTACGGTCAGTTATTTTGATGATTTAGACTTCTTTAAAGATTTCGAGAATGAATTTCTAGCCATTGTTTACAATGATGCTCAAACATCCAAATCAGCTTTATTAACTGAACCGATTTTAAACCCTTAACATATCGATGAATTTAATTTGAAAGATGAAACATCATTGTCTGAATGTGATGAAGAGGAACAAAACATTTTAAACTTTAAAGATTTATTTCCTTTTAACGTAATTTATCCTGATGAATTAAAAACGGATACGGACAATGATAATGATAAAGTCAATATTAAACACGCTTCGGGGGATTTATCTGTCAAACCATTACCTGATGTAATAAATACCGATGTTGGTGCCTATGCACATGGGTCAAATAAGCTTTTGAAAACAAGTCATGATACATCTAATAAAATTTTTTAAAACTGAAACTTTTATCGAGGGATTAAATTTTAATATCATGACTTGGAATCATCTTAACAAAGGGATGCCATTCATTTTCCTAATCAAGAATTTGTATGTGTCATTTAGCATCCCGTTCGACCCCAAATTCTTTTATAAGGACGGGATTAAATTGGGGCAAATCTAACTTAAATACTTTTCTGTAAACAAAAGTGCTTGCCGGGAGACAACCCGAAATGTATTTTTAATTTTTATCGAGTCTGTCTTCCGAGACTGTCTATACGGCGTATTGATTATCTGGACGTTATCCAGTCTTTATTTTCAGCATAGTCTATACCACATATTCATTAAATGAATATAGCGTATACATGTATCAATACGGCGTATCCCGGGGAATGGATACGGCGTATCGACTTCCTGTACAGTTTTAGATATATATTTCGAGTCTAACCAATGAATACATTGAGATAGAATTGCATTTGTTTTCTGAGAATTTATACAGTACCTTTGGGAAGTTATCGACAAAGTTGGTTAAAGTATCTACAAGTCTGAAGTGATGGAGTCTTGAAACCTCAAGACGGCTGTTCAGCACACAATCTTGCTCGTAAACGCAACTTGGAGAATCTACCGAGCAAAAATCAATGGAGTTTCTCATTCTAATTCCTTTTAAATTCTCGTATTTAATGTTTTATATATACAACGAGGACGTTGTATAATTCAAGTGGGGGATGGAATTAGAATGATCACTTGTCCAAATTTTCACAATAAAATTCTTAAATTATGCTCAAATTTAAAAAAAAATTAAGCATACTTTTGTGAAATTACTTGTTACATAACCCGCACACAATAACCATTGTTAGATATTATGAGGATTTAACTTTTCCGTTTCCAAATGTTTACCTGAAATCCACAAAATATGAGTGTGCCGGTGATGTTGTCGACTTTAGAACTTGGCTTGGTATATCTATTCGAGACCACAATAATGAGTATTATGGATTTAATTGGAGTAACTTGTTTAAATTGGTAAATCTTAGGATTACAACCAAATCGCCTATACATGTTGTTTATTAACTAACTACACTGGTTAGTTAACCTCCTGTTAAACCCTTCCACTCTTATCTTTAGAGTGATGATCCACTAGAACAACCCGTAGAGCCAATCCTTTAGGAAGTTACACAAACTATTTGTTTTGTTACACCCTCACATCTTAACCTACCCTGTTAGATTAAAGTTTAATTTACAGTTGCTAGTTGCTTAAAGTGTAAAGTTTGTATTTTTCGAGTCTTGTGTCATTTTCAATCTTTGGTGCAGTTGGAAATTTACACATTGCCAATGGGAATGTATATTAGTAGTTAAAGCTCATGTGATTTTACTACAGTCACAATTATTGGTGAAACCGAAGAATGAAGAAATTTCTGAAGGAATTATCAGAAATTATTATGATGGTGAAGATGGTGAAACTACATCGAGATTTGAAGAATAGTTAGCAAAAAAAATGAAAATAATACAAAAAATGAGAAAAAATACAAAAAAAGAGAGAAAGAAAGTTTGAAGATAATCGTTTCGCAAAAAGCATTACCGAAGGAAT
>BQNB010132541.1:0-18608 GCA_026074375.1 Tanacetum coccineum
CAGGAAGTGTATGTCAACCAACCTGACAGGTTTGTCGATCCAGATCATCCAGATCATGTCTACAGGTTGAAGAAAGCTTTATACGGACTCAAACAAGCTCCTAGAGCATGGTATGACAAACTGTCTTCATTCCTAATTGAAAACCATTTTACTAAAGGTATTGTTGATCCGACTTTGTTTACATGACGTTATGGGGGAGACATATTACTTGTTCAAATATATGTTGATGATATTATTTTTGGATCTACTAATCCGGATTTTTCAAAAAGATTTGCAAATCTCATGAAAAGTAATTTTAAAATGTCTATGATGGGTGAACTAAAGTTCTTTCTTGGACTTCAAGTTCATCAATCACCCCGTGGCATATTCATTAGTCAATCACAATACACAACTGAGCTTTTAAAGAAACATGGTATGGATAATTATGTCTCCATGAGCACACCTATGGCCACTAAAAGACTGGACGCTGATTTACATGGCACTCTAACCGATCAAACGAATTATCGTCAAATGATTAGAGGGCTCATGTACCTAACAGCCAGTCGTCCTGATATATCTTTTGCTACCTTTGTCTGTATTCGTTATCAAGCACGTCCTACTGTAAAGCACCTCAAAGAGGTTAAGTGGATCTTTCGGTACCTAAGACATACCTACAACATGAGTCTATGGTATTCAAAAGACTCTGGATTTAAACTAATTGCATATTCAGATGCAGATCATGCAGGATGTAAAGACGATTGCAAAAGTACTTCAGGTGGTATACAAATGTTAGGTGATAAGCTTGTGAGTTGGAGTTTGAAAAAGCAAGATTGTACTGCGATGTCTACCGCTGAAGCATCATATCTTTCCTTGTTTACGTGTTGTGCATAAGTCATCTGGATGCATACATAATTACTGGACTACGGATACAAGTACAACAAAATACCAATGTATTGCGATTCAAAGAGCGCTATTGCCATTTCCTGCAATCCAGTTCAGTACTCACGTACAAAACACATTGACATCCGGTATCATTTTATTAAAGAACATGTTGAAAAGGGTACGGTGGAATTATACTTTGTCAGTACTGAATACCAACTTGCGGACCTATTTAATAAAGGTCTTCCGAAAGAATGCTTTAAGTATTTAGTTCATCGCATTGGTATGAGATGTATGATTCTAACTTAATTGGACAATTTGACAAAGTTATCTTCTAGAAAAAGCTCATACATCAACATGTTTGTAAATAGATTTTGTTTTTCAAAAATGAAAAATACAAAAATATTTTCTTAATATTTTTATTTAAAAAAACACACTTAACTTAAGTCAAGCTCAGATGTTTTTGAAATACAAATAGAATCATGGTTCGATTATTTTTCTTAAAAATACTTTAATTGATCCAGGATCATGATCTGAGGGGGAGCTATTGTAAAACATGTGCTTTTGAAAATTACCTTCACCTACACTACATGGATTTTTTTAAACACAAAGTGATTTCAAAAGACAAAATAAAAACAATGATCTTTCAGAAGGGTATATTGTAACATCCCGCTCTGATAATGAGACAAAGAGTTACGTTATGGTGTCATATCAGAACATATAAAAGCAAGCGAAAGACTTTATTAATCAAAATACCAAGTCATGAAACAAAATGACTTCTAACAGTATTAAATTCCAACAAAGTCAAATGAAAGAAATCTTCAAAAGGAAAGGTCTTAAATCATAAATCCAAATAAAAAGGGTTCTTCTAAAGGTGGGTCCTCTAAAAGCTCCTACTCTCAACGCTCATATCCCAGCTTCCCGCTTAGCACATGCCGCAGGAAAAGAAAACGCGGCTGAGCTAACATTCAGTGAACATATATAATAATAATAACGGTAATAAAATGAAGGAATGAATGAAACGGATCACGAGAACCTGCCAAACAAATGCCAAACGATATATATAGAACAATGAATAGGATAAGAGTAATCAAAGGAATGCCCACGAGCCCAAACAAATGTCTAAAGCATGCCACATGCTTAGACCATAAACAAATAATCAGATAGTCATAATCAAATGTACACAGGTATGCATTCCCTGATGTACCAAATGTGATATGTGGTGTATTGCACACACACAACCATTCACCTGAACTGAACGGAACAAAGTACCTAGGATGCATCCATACGCTCCCTACAAAACAAATTCATATCCATATACACAAGTACACTGACGAGTATACATACATATGTAAACTAATAATAATCAAAGGCCATCTTTCAAAAGGGAACGCCGTGGACCAATCACACCGCCACAGATAGTGTCATGCCATTGGTGCATCAATGACATGGTCATGGTACCTCCATGACTAGATACAAATAGATCGGGCAAAGAGATAGGCAAAAGATAACAATGATCAAGTTTTAAATAATCCAAATATGTAAACGAATCTAGTAGCATATTCCAAACAAGAACCAACAGATTCATACAAACGAATATCGAATCAAACGGATTGTCAAAATCACATGAGTCATGATTACGGATAGCAAATCAAAGGAATGTCAAACGAATATCAAATAGATCAAGTAGCCAAACAAATGAGAATGAAGTGTCCTTACTAAGAGGACGGAAATCTGTACGAATAACGGAACGAACAAAGCAAGTGTCAAACGAGTTCAAAGGGTTCAATGAAATTATTAAATAAGGTAGCAAACAAATAGCGGGTCATAAATAATGATTTCAAAAGAGCAAAAAGTTACGGATCAAATGTCATGAGAATCCTTAAAAGAAAGGATATAATATCTGTACCTTAGCGAATGTACACGGAAAGAGACACACACAAATGGAAGAAAATCACAAAGATGTCATCGGATCAATTGAGGATGGAGAGGATGAGATGAACACAATCACACCACAAGGATTACACCAAAAGAATGGAAAGATGGCACACCAATTTACCAAAACTAGAAAAACACTAAGAACCACCGATTCTTCTTTCTTGCTTGGACCTTCAATGGAGGATTACACACAAATTGTGGAATAAGAATTTTGAGAGAATGATGAGAATGAGAGAGAGGGGAGGGCCGGATTTTATACCTTTTATTTAGGAATTTATATTTTTTTATTAATAATACATCTTATATTATATCCTTAATATTTATAGATATTTATAACCTAAGGTTTTTATTTCCAAATTCTTTTATTTAAACTTTAGGTTATATTCAAAATTGACAAAATGAAATGAAATTCAAATTTTTGGGTTTTACAACTCTTCCCCTCTAAAAAGAAAATTTTGTCCTCGAAATTGAAATAGGTAAATGAATTCAGGGCTATTCAGATTACCAAAGATGACACGATTGGTATGACAAACGATAGGGGCGTGATGATCAGCCAACCAATTCATACCAAGAATAAAATCAAAATCACTCAGTTCTAAGGGAAACAAATTTGTAAAACGAATCTTATCATCAAAACGAAGTGGACAGTTCGGATATTCGTGGTCAGACTTTTCATAGGCGTAGATATCGATAAGGTATCGTAGGGAAGATGCTAAGGTGTTTGGAAAACGAAACAGAATCACAGGATGTGTTGCACCCGCATCAAATAAGACAAAAAAAATAGCACGACCGTTCAAAAAGAGAGTTTCCGAAACGGTACCTGAAGAGTTAGCTGCCTGATCCTTGGTCAAAGAAAATACTCGCGTCTTTGCAGCAGGTAATCAACGAACAAAACAGCGAAGACGATTCAGAGTTAAGATCAAAGTACGAAAGGAAGCGATAATATCAAAATATGAAAGGAAGCCTAATGTCTACCTAATCCTCACAGGTCATAACCTAGGTTTTTACAGGTCGAAATGGCTCTGATACCATAATTGTAACATCCCGCTCTGATAATGAGACAAAGAGTTACGTTATGGTGTCATATCAGAACATATAAACTCAAACGGAAGACTTTATTAATCAAAATACCAAGTCATGAAACAAAATGACTTCCAACAATATTAAATTCCAACAAAGTCAAATGAAAGAAATCTTCAAAAGGAAAGGTCTTAAATCATAAATCCAAATAAAAAGGGTTCTTCTAAAGGTGGGTCCTCTAAAAGCTCCTACTCTCAACGCTCATATCCCAGCTTCTCGCTTAGCACCTGCCGCAGGAAAAGAAAACGCGGCTGAGCTAACGCTCAATGAACATATATAATAATAATAACGGTAATAAAATGAAGGAATGAACGAAACGGATCACGAGAACCTGCCAACCAAATGCCAAACGATATATATAGAACAATGAATAGGATAAGAGTAATCAAAGGAATGCCCACGAGCCCAAACAAATGTCTAAAGCATGCCACATGCTTAGACCCTAAACAAATAATCAGATAGTCATAATCAAATGTACATAAGTATGCATTCCCTGATGTACCAAATGTGATATAGGGTGTATTGCACACACACAACCATTCACCTGAACTAAACGGAACAAAGTACCTAGGATGCATCCATACGCTCCCTACAAAACAAATTCATATCCATATACACAAGTACAATGACGAGTGTACATAAATGTAAGCTAATAATAATCAAAGGCCATCATTCAAAAGGGAATGCCGTGGACCAATCACACCGCCACAGATAGTGTCATGCCATTGGTGCATCAATGACATGGTCATGGTACCTCCATGACTAGATACAAATAGCTCGGGCAAGATTAAAGCAAAAGATAACAATGATCAAGTTTCACACATATCAAATATGGAAACGAATCTAGTAGCATATTCAAACAAGAACCAACAGATTCATACAAACAAATATTAAATCAAACGGATTGTCAAAATTACACGAGTCATGGTTACGGATAGCAAATCAAAGGAATGTCAAACGAATATCAAATAGATCAAGTAGCCAAACAAATGAGAATGAAGTGTCCTTACTAAGAGGACGGAAATCTGTACGAATAACGGAATGAACGAAGCAAGTGTCAAACAAGTTCAAAGGGTTCAATGAAATTATTATATAGGTAGAAACCAAATAGTAGGTCTCATAAATAATGATTTAAATGACGCAAAAAAGGTTATGGATCACATTAGCATGGAGAATCATTTAAAGAAAAAGGATAGAATATCTGTACCTTAGCGAATGTACACGAAAAGAAACACACAGATTGAAGGAAATCACAAAGACGTCACCGGATCAATTGAGGATGGAGAGGATGAGATGAACACAATCACACCACAAGGATTACACCAAAAGAATGGAAAGATGGCACACCAATTCACCAAAACTAGAAAAACACTAAGAACCACCTATTCTTCTTTCTTGCTTGGACCTTCAATGGAGGATTACACACAAATTATGGAATAAGAATTTTGAGAGAATAATGAGAATGAGAGAGAGGGGAGGGCCGGATTTATAAGGATGAGGAGAAGGGGGACAAAATTGTTTTATTGATTTAGAAGATTACCAAATGTTTATCTTTATCCCTTTACACTCTTTTCCCAAAATAAGTTTTATTACAAAAATTAAAAGATGTTGGTGTTTATTCACCCCTATGGCCGGTTATGGATGAAGGAGGAGGGGGGACAAAAATTATTTTCTTCCATTTTTAAGTTTACACAAATATTTACTAAAACCTTTTTACTCTTATTACTAAAAATAGGTTTTAAACAATAAAGAAAGGTAAATAAACCTAAATAACCAAAATTCAAAATATTTTCTTATTAAATAAAAGGGGGCCGGATTTTATACCTTTTATTTAGGAATTTATATTTTTTTATTAATAATACATCTTATATTATATCCTTAATATTTACAGATATTTATAACCTAAGGTTTTTATTTCCAAATTCTTTTATTTAAACTTTAGGTTATATTCAAAATTGACAAAATGAAATGAAATTCAAATTTTTGGGTTTTACCATTTTCGAGGGGGAGTATTTCCTGTGTGTCAATACTTCTTAAGAAGCGTACACTTTCAAAGGGGAGTTTTTACATTAATAATCTGGACTTGGAAAAATAAAGGAAAATTTTGGTGACAGACTAAATATGTTAAGAGATCATATTCCGAGGGGAAGTTTTGGTATTTGTTTGAGTTAAAACTCGGATAACCAAATACAAGGGTCAAATATGTCATTTCTCAAACATGAAACCAGAACCGAGAGTCCAAGGGCCAAAACTGTCAATCTTTGAAAGTTTAAACTCAGTGGGTATATAAATTCATTTTTACCACCATTTTCCTTTTTCTTTTTACCATAATCACAAAACTTGGTCCCAAGAAAGGAAAAAGATCAAGATTTGGTTGTTTAGATCATTACATCATTTGTTATTTTTCTCTAATCTCAAACGTAAGTGAGATGTTGGTTTTACGAATCTTCATTACTGGTTTTGTTACGATTTGTGGTTCGTGGTCAAACTCGGAACCAATTAGGGTTTCCTAGTTTAGGGATTTTTGCAATCGATGATAGATCTAGGTTGGTTAAGGGTAGATTCATGCTTAACTGTCATTAATGGTCAAAATTTGTGGTTAGATTTAATAAGAATGCATATTTGGTTCAGTTAAACAAACTCGGTAGGTTACCGAATTTTATTCAAAAATGTTGTGATGTTTTTCAGTTGATGGATGATGTGTCGTTGTGTGGTGTATATTTTTATGATTCAAGTTTTAAATTTATATTTTGCTGACTTAACCAAAAATAACACTTTAACGGGCAGTGTACCCGGTCGGTGGTAGTTTCGTGGTAAGTAGGGTGGCGAACACTTGAAGCAAGGTTAAATCTCTCAATTTATTTATATTTTGGTTATCTAATCTAAGTTAATTCTAATCTAAGTCAAACCTATGCTAATCCTATGTTAGTTCTAATCCTAATTCTAGCAGGTAAAAGGGGGTTTCAGCCTGAGAGACTGGCACGAGTTTAGTTGGTGACTACAATTAATTCAAGATACTTTAACCCACGCAAGCAAATTAACAGAAGATAAAAGAGCGGTCGAGCCTTATGATAGAAAACCGTATTAGCCATCATTAATCTGATTAGAAGTTGGTTTGTTTATTTAGTGCAATGATTACTTATCTCGAAGAGGCATATAATTCTTAGACTTAGGCGGGACTTTATCCTAAGACCTAGACACATTAATTCTGTCACAATTAAAGCATCCGCATAAAGCGTCCTTATTTGCTGATTATAATCTATCTTAGGGATTAAAGCAATGATGATCTTGTTAAACCCTAGCTCATAGAGACTTTACCCACTTACTGCTTAATGGCAATTTATACTCTAGTAGTCCACTTGTCTAACTATCTAATAGAATCAGAACATTATTTGTTGAATTATCTAGATTCACCTACTAGTCAACATGTTGAATAAACCAAAGGCAATTTTCGTTAACTAGTTAAGCCAGAAGCGTATCCTTAGCACGATTTTAGAAGGACAATATTTGTGATCCTATGATTCTAGATGTATAAATCATTATATAGAGAGCTATCCCGGCATCTAGATTACTTGGTCCGTATCACTAGATCCAGTTGAATGATAGGTCGCATACAAAAGCACGTAAACAAGTATATTGATAAACATAAGCAAGCATAGAATGATAAATTAAGCAATCGAGATATAAACAAAACCAAACATTCAGATCTTCATAATAATGGCTAATACCCGAAGGTATTAGCCTTCAAATATCATGATTAATACAAGAGTAATTGTTTTAGCCAAGGTAAACTAACCGAGTTAACGAATGATACCAAAAACTGAACGATTACAAAAGTATAAGAAATTACACGTTGTCTCCTATGGATTAGAATGCGTTGCATAACCTCTTTTGCTCTTTTTCTCCTCTAAAAATTGACTTTTATGGTTTTGGTATCGAGAATATGATTTAGCATACTTAAAACTCATTTTTGAGTTTTCTATTTATACTGTATGGAAGTCGGTTCGATACGGCGTATCCAAGGGATTGGATACGGCGTATGGGGGTTTCTTGGAGTATGGACCACCCTTGATATCTTCCAGAATCTTCACATACTATATCTTTAATACGGCGTATTGGTCTTCTCTGGATACGGCGTATTAAGCTTGTTTCCTTCGTGGTCTTTGGTGAGTGCATGCACAGATACGCCGTATCTTCCTTGATGGATTCAGCGTATTGGTAGTCAGAATCATTAATCTTCAAAATATCTTCGTTTAAGCTCCAGAATGCGCACCTTTTACTAATATTCACCAAGTACTCCATAATTACTGCAATTCTCAAGTATAAATGATTAAGTAACAATTCTTTGCAATAATTATACAAAATGGGTTAATTACATGGGATAAATGATGCTATAAAATAGACGTTATTTGATGTCATCAAATATCCCTCCACTTGAATCCTACTTGTCCTCAAGTAGCCTTTAGAAGTTTATAAAAATGCATCCCTAAGGATATTTTTCATTAAAGCATTTATTTGATCTATTACAAGTACATAACCAAACATCTCACGAAATAGGAAGATGAAAACACTCAAATCACTCAACTAATCTATGTGGTAACATGTAACTAATTCGCTCAATTTCTCGGTCGTGAAGAGTATTCTATCATAAGCTTGGCAAGGATACACATCTCCACCGCTAAAGCTAAGGAGTAACAAGTTTATAAAGGTAAATATGGGTTTGTATGATAAGGCTTAGGGTTGATTACTCTAACTAATCTTTATCGATACCAATATTCTAGGAGGGCGACAAAGACCACACATACACACCCATAACGACGGGATAGACACATGTGACTGCTCACTCCCACCTCAAATAAGCTAAAGAGTAGGAATAGTAGAGTAATATAGGGTATGGATCTTCTAACTTTCACCAATAGTAATAAACCAATAAGGCAGCTGAGACATGCATACATGGCCATAACGACGGAATAGACATGCATGCTCGATCACATCCTCATTCGCGTAAAACCCATGGTTAATGATTAGGAAAGGGAATTAAATTGTTGTTAAATAAAAATTACGAAACAAATAGATTAAGTCTAAAATACAAGTTGCTAGACACTTTTGCCCGACCGTTACCATGATAAAGACATAACTATTTACAACGTCTTGATCATAGATAAAAAACAACAACCTAAGTTGGCGTTGCATAACGGTCAACTTCCCAAACATCCCATACTTTACATACTTTACAAGGCAAGTGGCGATATCTTCCACTTTATGCAATACTCTACATCGTCGATTTGTATCAACGAATAATCGATCCTTCGTGTAATTCCTTCGGTAGTTTGCGAAACGATTATCTTCAAACTTTCTTTCTCTTCTCTTTTTTTGATTTTTTTCATACTAACTACATACGAAACTTGGAGTAGTTTCACCATCTTCACGATCATAATAATTCCAGATAATTCCTTTGATAATTATGAGTTTTGACTATAATCTACATTCCTATTTGCGATGTGCAAATTTCTTCCAACCGTACCAAAGATAGAAAATTTTTGACACAAGACTCGGAAAATACAAACTTTACACTTTAAGCAACTAGCAACTGTAAAATAAACTTAATCTAACAGGGTAGGCTAAGGTGTAAAGGTGTAACGAAACAAATAATTGGTGTAGTTCCTAAAGGATTGGTTCTACGGGTTGTTCTAGGGGTATCTTACTCTTAAAGTGAGAGTAAACAAAGGGTTTATACGGGGGTTAACTAACCGGTGTAGTTAGTTAATAAGTAACATGTAAAGGCGATTTGGGTGTCCAGTTGTAGTTAGTTAATAAGCATCATGTAAGGTTGTATGGGCTTTATCCAAAAATTACCAATTTTAATCAAGTTAACTCTATCTAAAATCATAATACTCATCACTACGGTCATAAGTGATTACCAAGACCAGTGTTCTAAAGTCTCAACATAACCAGCACAACTCCATATTTTTGTGGAATTTGGAGTAAACATTTAGAAAACGGGTAGGTTAAATCCTCCACAATATCTAACAAGGGCTTATTGTGTTGCGAGTTATGTATTCAAGTAATTTCCTAAAAGTATGACTTGGAAAAAAATGAGCATAATTTAAGCATTTTGTTTGTGTAAAATAGGACAAGTAACATCTAATACCATCCCCCACATTGAATTATACAACGTCCTCGTTGTATTAGATAAAACATTAAATACGGGAAGTAGTAAGAAAGAAAGAATTAGAATGAGAATTCCCTGATTTTGCTCGGTAGATTCTCCATGTTGAGTTTATTGAGCGAGAATTCATGTTGAACAGCCGCCTTGAAGTTTCAAGACTCCAACACTTCAAGATCTCTAGATTTGTAAATTCTCTACCAATATTCGTCGATATTACTTTTATTGAGGTCATGTGCAAATAATTGGAAAAACGTGCAAAAATCCTATTTTGGTATCTACGGTTAATTTAAACTAAACTAAACAAACAAAATACGACTCAGTCTGTGTGAAGAATACGTTCGTATCATTGCTTGAATACTCGTATTGTCTAAATGACAATAATGTTTTTAAAGTGCCATAAAAAGTAAAGAAGGTTATTGTTCAGACAATCATAGCGGTATCATATGGTATGGAGCGGATACGCCGTATTGATGTCTGGGAAGACAGACTCGATAAAATTAAATAACATTCCGCGGGTTGTCCTACGGGAAGCACTTTTTATTTAAAGCGAAGTCTTTAAGTTAGACTTTTCTCCAGCTTCTTTTCACCATTCCATCTCATGCACGCTAATGTGCCCGCGTGTGAGCCATTCTTCTGTCTTCGCATCTCGAATGTGATCGGGTCCTAAGTTTAATACTCTTTTGTAGAACCCCTTAAGCTTTTTGGTATGGATGCGAGATTCCATTATTCTTATCTTTATCACTTAACTTCAGTAATGGTGGGATCTTATTGCATTGGTCATTAGTGTGGTGTTTTAAACTCTGATTATGATCACACACATTTGGTTAGTTACACTTTCGTTTCCATTGTAAATGGTAATCTTCCCTGGAAACCCGTCGTGCTTTAACTCAAAAACTTCTCTTAAAATGGTTCGCCAAAAATAACATCGCCATCATTCCTCATCACGATAAGATCCATATCTGTCTAAAACTGCAAATTCCGTCACAACTGATAAGGTTTTCCAACAAAAATAGGCACATTCATTAAAGCTCCTATTACATTATTCCTTTTGTACACCATCTTATCTTTCATTATAGGGTTATGAACTTTTGGACATCACATTGACATACAATAATGGGAAGAAGTTAGTGTGCGTAAATTCAAATCCTATCATGCATGCAAACTTTAAGTTGTGAGCACAATCTATATGGATCTTCTTATCATAGTCGCAATAACTAGGGTAATCATCAATTTCAGTATCAAGTTCATCATCCTTAATTCTAAATTCTCAATTTACCTTACCTTCTTACATGGTGGGCATTCAAAATCATCACTGGATTTCTCTAAACGCTCAATTGGTTCATTTGATCATTTAATTCGATGTAATCTACTTTCCAATGGGTCTCTAATGTCTAGTAATCACCAAATTAGTCTCTCCATAAGCCTTTGGCTTCTAAATCAAGCTCTTTCGTTATCTTAAACTTAGCATGTAGACCCTCTTAATTAAACTACTATCATGTTTAACACTTGTGAAAATAATTCTTTCTTCCCCAATCCTTAAAATAATCTTTCGTTTATAAACATCAATCTTAGTATAGGCGGTGGTAGACAAAAAATAGTCTTCGAGGATCAGGTCACTTTGATATCTCGGGCATATCTAGATTTTTAAAGTCTACTGGGAAAACAAATTTTGCAATACTCTACTAGGCATATTATTAGCTATTCCTTTTGGATATTTCATAGTCCTATCTGCTAATTCCACTGTCAACCTAGTGTTAGCTAATTCTCCTAATCTTAAGTTAAGGTAGGTCGAGTGAGGCATAACACTAACGCTAGCTTCTAAGTCAACAAGGGCATTGTTAAAACAAACATTATTAATATAGCAAGGTAAAGTGAAACTCCCCTAGGTCTTTATCTTTCTAGGTATGGAATTTACGATATGTGATGGGCTTCAGAGGAAGCTTCTAAGAATTATAGTCCTTATGATCCCTTCTTTTCTTCACAGCAGTAACCATTCAAACGGCTTGGAAACAAAATCGTCATTTTTTTGTCTTGTAAATCATTGTAAGTTTTGTCAGTGGTACGGTAGATTCTCCATGTTGAGTTTAATTGAGCAAGATTTCATGTTGAACAGCCGTCTTGAAGTTTCAAGACTCCAACACTTCAAGATTTCTAGATTTGTAAATTCTCCACCAATATTCGTTGATATTTCTTTGCTTCCAAGGTCTTGTATAAAATATAGGAAAAACATGTGCATTCCTATCTTGGTAACTACGGTTAATTTAAGCTAAACTAAACAAACTAAATATGAGTCAGTCTGGTGAATATGCCGTATCAGGTGAATGAATACGCCATATTGCCAGAACTAACAATAATGTTTTTAAAGTGAATAAAAAGTAAAGACTGATAACGTCCAGACAATCAATACGCCTTATGGTATGGAGCGGATATGCCGTATTGATGTCTAGGAAGACAGACTCGATAAAATAACATTTTGGGTTGTCTCCCGGGAAGCACTTTTGTTTCTAGTGAAGTCTTTAAGTTAGACTTTTCTTCAGCTTCTCTTCATTCCATTATTTGGTGCGCGTTACCTTCCATCCATTGTCCTTTTTCTAAAAAATATCTTGGTAGATTTTGGACATAGTATCTTCGTTTCTTTCCCAAATATCATATTCACATCTTCTTATAGCAATATATTTTTCATTAGTCACAAGCGAGTACTGAATAGCTTCAAACTTCTCTGCTTTACATATTCTTTTGTTAGGTTGCTCATTAATGGATGTATTGCTATATTTGTGCTTCGTTTGACTTTGTTCATCTTCCTTTTTGGTGTCGCACTTTCCACGTGTTATCAGACAAGGTTTGAAGAATGGTCAGTAGTAATATTGTTATTACTCAAGATGCTATCATCCATTCGTCTCTTATTTCAACTCCCATTCATCTAAGCATGGAACAATACTTTTTTAGTTCTTCCACCTATTTTCATATGTCGCGATATGAATTCAAGTGGATCTATCCCCCAGTTATCTCCTTCGTCCAACATTTCTTCTTCTCCATCGTATGATTCGGGATAAAATTTACATAAAAAAATTTCAACAAGTTCTTCCCAAACGGTAATTTTTCCTTCCCCCTTATTTATCCACCATTGTCGTGCATCATCAGCTAGTAAGAGAGGAAAAACTTTCATTCATAGTTGGTGGGAATCCACACCAGGAACGTAGATTAAATCAACCATTTCAAGAACCTTAGCGATGTGGTTCACCACGTCTTCGTCAATCCATCCGTGGTATGAACTCTTTTGTAATTCCACCAAAAATTCATTGTTGAGTTCCATGTTCATATCGTTATAGGTGATAGAAAGATTTGGTTCATTTTGAGCATTCACTATGTATTCATTTGAAATTAGTTCTGCCATGACTTCTTATGGTATCTTCTTCAGTCTACTAGCTCTGATAAGTACTTCCTGTAACAAGGGTAAAAATATCAGCAGGATTTGCTCTGAAGAAAGATAGAAAAATTAAGCATAGAAATCAAATACCAAAACTTAGGATTCTAATTCTGTATCAGATGATCGATACGCCGTATTCAATAGAAGTGAATACGCCGTATTAATCGATTGAATGAATACGTTGTATTGGACAAAAAGTTGGATACGCCATATCTAATGGAAGTGGATACGCTGTATCAAGTTATCGACCAGAACAGTGTATTAGGAAAACAATTAAATTAAACACACAATTATACAAGCAAACAATTAAATATACAAAATATACAGAATATACAAGAATATACACTAATCTAATTAACACTACTCCTAAGGGTTAGATCTAATGTTAAAAACCAAAATATAAAATAAAAATCAAGATTAAATTTCACTTCCCGGCAGCGGCACCAAAAACTTGATGTGTCGTTGTGTGGTGTATATTTTTATGATTCAAGTTTTAAATTTATATTTTGCCAACTTAACCAAAAACAACACTTTAACGGGCAGTGTACCCGGTCGGTGGTAGTTTCATGGTAAGTAGGGTGTCGAACACTTGAAGCAAGGTTAAATCTCTTAATTTATTTATATTTTGGTTATCTAATCTAAGTTAATTCTAATCTAAGTCAAACCTATGCTAATCCTATGTTAGTTCTAATCCTAATTCTAACAGGTAAAAGGGGGGTTTCAGCCTGAGAGACTGGCACGGGTTTGGTTGGTGACTACAATCAATTCAAGACACTTTAACCCACACAAGCAAATTAACAGAAGATAAAAGAGCGGTCGAGCCTTATGATAGAAAACTGTATTAGCCATCATTAATCCGATTAGAAGTTGGTTTGTTTATTCAGTGCAATGATTACTTATCTCGAAGAGGCATATCATTCTTAGACTTAGGCGAGACTTCATCCTAAGACCTAGACACATTAATTCTGTCACAATTAAAGCATCCGCATAAAGCGTCCTTATTTACTGATTATAATCTATCTTAGGGATTAAAGCAATGACAATCTTGTTAAACCCTAGCTTATAGAGACTTTACCCACTTACTGTTTAATAGCAATTTATACTCTAGTAGTCTACTTGTCTAACTATCCAATGGAATCAGAACATTATTTGTTAAATTATCTAGATTCACCTACTAGTCAACATGTTCAATAAACCAAAGGCAATTTCCGTTAACTAGTTAAGCCAGAAGCATATCCTTAGCACGATTTTAGAAGGACAATATTTGTGATCATATGATTCTAGATGTATAAATCACTATATGGAGAGCTATCCCGGCATCTAGATTACTTGGTCCGTATCACTAGATCCAGTTGAATGATAGGTCGCATACAAAAGCACGTAAACAAGTATATTGATAAACATAAGCAAGCATAGAATGATAAATTAAGCAATCGAGATATAAACAAAACCAAACATTCAGATCTTAATAATAATGGCTAATACCCGAAGGTATTAGCCTTCAAACATCATAATTAATACAAGAGTAATTGTTTTAGCCAAGGTAAACTAACCGAGTTAACGAATGATACCAAAAACTGAACGATTACAAAAGTATAAGAAATTACACGTTGTCTCCTATGGATTAGAATGCGTTGCAAGACCTCTTCTGCTCTTTTTCTCCTCTGAAAATCAACTTTTGTGGTTTAGGTATCGAGAATATGATTTAGCACACTTAAAACTCATTTTTGAGTTTTCTATTTATACTATCTGGAAGTCGGTTCGATATGGCGTATCCAATTGGATACGACGTATTAGGGGTTTCTTGGAGTAGGGATCACGCTTGATATCTTCCAGAATCTTCACATACTATATCTTTTATACGGCGTATTGGTCTTCTCTGGATATGGCGTATTGGTAGTCAGAATCATTAATCTTCAAAATATCTTCGTTTAAGCTCCAGAATGCTCGCCTTTTGCTAATATTCACCAAGTACTCCATAATTACTGCAATTCTCAAATATAACTGATTAAGTAATAATTCTTTGCAATAATTATACAAAATGGGTTAATTACATGGGATAAATGATGCTATAAAATAGACGTTATTTGATGTCATCAATGGACTTAGGAATTTGAAGATGTTTACACCCTTAATTAATGACCAAATTCATAGTTGGACTAAATTTGTTAAGTTTGCAGTATTGAGATCAAATTTGGAAGTGTTAAACTCAGTAAAAGTATGAACTCAGTAGTTAAACATATCCCAGTCACACTTGGCAAAGTCAAAATTAGAAGAGTCAAATTCAAAAGTCCACAATGTTCAAAATTAGTAGTGTTTTAAAGTCGGAAGTAAAATATTTGGTCAAAATCGAATGTGTATCTTTATGTGGTTGGTTTGTTAGTTAATGTGTATAATGATAAGTGATTCAATGAGACAATCAAACGTTTGAATGTCTGCAAAGAGATTAGTTTCTAATATGCAGTTTCGTCTTAACTTCTTTTAGAAATTAAGTAAATTGGCATGTTTTGAACGCGGTTTTAATGAAATCTTCTTCAATATATCAAATACATCTATTCTCAATTGTTTAAGTGGTCTAAGTCATGTCCAGTTTCGACCATTTTCTACTTGAACAGAATGAGGAGTGAGTGACTTAGTGACCATTCAATTGGTGAATTAGATTTATTTGTTTACATTGTATAAAATTTTGCAACTATAAAGAATTTCAATATAACAAGAATCTGAAAACTTAATTCTCAATTGTTTAAGTGGTCTAAGTCACGTTTGGTTTTGACCATTTTCTGCAATGAACAGAATGAGGAGTGAGTGACTTAGTGACCATTCAGTTGTTGAATTATGTTTGATTGATTCTTTGTTATTTCAAAACAAGTTGTTTTTTACACAAACAAATGTTTTGCAAAATTCTCAAATTTTTGTTTTGTGTCAATATGGTACTCTTTCACAAACATGTTTTAAGAATAGTGAGTGATATCTCTTGACTTTCTTCAAAATGAGTCTTATTCAAAAATTCAAGAGTATCTTCATCATTCTTGAAAGATTATCATTTCACAAAGAATTTCTGGTGAGGATATTCTAAAAACCAAAAAAGAGATATCAAAACCATATGTGAAAAAGCAAATCCAAAGTGTGTTCGAAAAAGAAATGCGAGAACACAAAAGATAAATCAAAAGAAGAAGACGAATAAAGCGTATGGCATGTGCTAGCAAAAGCAAGTATAAGCAAATGAGAAAGAAACGGATCAAATATATGTTTAAAAAGAAATGCCAGAACATATAAACATAGACAGAGCGGAAAAAGACAAATATGTCAAATGAATTGTTTGTTTATGTTAGATGCTATGTTTTCTAAGTAGATATCATACGAAAGCTATAAGAATAAAAGAGAGGAGCTAGAGAGTATTTTCATTTCAAAAGGGGAAAATAGAAATAGGAGGGAGAAGTGAGTGTTACAAAGACAAGACATGTATATATACTCCTCCAAGATGAGTATATATACTTATTACTAAACTATTTCTATTTTCCCTAAACTTAGTCAAACCTTGGTCAACTTTACTTAACTTTGACCAAGATAGACTTTATTACACCATTTCTACTAATAAAAGTTATCGTTCCTAACAATCTCCCCCTAAGGGTTGATTATTACAGACGCTTCATCGTCAGTAGAATTGGCCTTCCATTCACAAAAGATTCCCATCTCCGCATTTGCTGTCGGTGACTTAGACGCTTGGAAATTTCTCTTTCATATGCCTTCATTATGTCTTGATCTAATTCACCTAGAAGAGGTGGTTTCTTCAAAAACTTACTTTCAAACATTCTGAGCTTTATCTCATTCAAAACCTTTTCCAGTGTAGCATCACAGAACTTGACAATCTCTTCCAAGTACATAACTCTTTTCTTATCTTTACTGTTTAAGTAAATCAAGCCCATTTGTGTCTCATCTACTATTATGTATGGTGGATGTTATTCAATACCAGGAAATGTTAGTGTTGGTGCTGTTAAGTTTACCTTCATTTGATAACTTTCTATTCCCAGCTGGAAATCATAAACCCTCTCCCAGATCACACAACTTCTAATAAACGTTTAACAATGAGTTCATTAGCTTGATTTTCCAATTATCAATCTCCTTGCTTCGATAGAGATATTCAATATCGTTTTTGTTCAAGTACTTAAAGTCGGCTTCAGAAAAACTATCAGGCTTATCGTTAGCTCTTATTACCAGAATTTGCTCTATAAAATCCAACCCGTGTGGTTGATCAGTGATAATTTTGACAACTTCTATAATCTTGTGATTCGAGTAATAGTCTTCTGGATTTTTCCTGACTTTCTTTTGATTTTGCTTATATACTCTTTTATGCCATGAATCCTTCCAATGTTGAATTGATAACCGTGCATCTTCATTAAAGGTCTTAAACTCTTTCCGAAACCATCGATTTAACTTTTCTTCCAGATCAGGCTCTGGAAATTCTTCTGCATGAATCTTGTGGAGTGACAAAATATACTTCTTTTCCTCGGTATTTGCATACTTCAGAAAGAATAAATCTTTATTATACAGAGGTCTTGGGGGTTCATTTGGATTCCTTTGTGGTCCATAAAAAATAAGAGTCTTTGGTATTGTACGTGGAATATCTCGTTGTCTGCTTTCCCAAACTATCTAATTTTCCATGAAACTTGTTGATTGTTCCAAATGATAGGCATATTATTCAGCATTTCTAGACAGATTACTTAAAGAATCCCTTAATGTAGCCTCCATTCTTGCACAATCAAAGATAGTTGGAACACGTTTGTCAACATTCTGAGATTCTGCAATCAACTCAGGTGTTACATCTTCAGGGATCACCTCATCTTCATCAACAACATTCTATTCTTCCCATGCATCCCATTCTTGATGTTGACTTTATTGTTTAGATACATATGTTGTGGAGTCTTTTCTTGAATGCTTTAACGAAGAACCCCTTGCAGACTTCAATCTTTTTGACTTTTTACTCCTTTTTCACTCTTTTCTCCCTCTTAGGAGGATCATCATCGTCTTGATGTTCATCATGATGAGAGTGAAAGTCATCTTCCCTGCAAGAAGTGTTAGATGTAGAAGACTTTTCAATCTTACGCCTCAATGCCTCCCACAATGCAATATCATTAG